>JAGGAV010015540.1:0-155788 GCA_017657295.1 Termitomyces sp. DKA64 | reverse complement strand
TTGGCATTTGTACATCTGGAGGGGAAGACTGAGGTTCTTCTGTCTTAGAGTCATTGATATTAGGAAGGGTAATTTCATTTTCTACCAACAGATATGCAAACCTGTTAGTACCCAGTGACAGAGGCATACATCTCATCCATCACTCAACTAAAAATCCTCCTCCAGGCCTGAGAGGGGGGTGCAAGCACCACTCTCCTCTGGGGTCAACTCTGATGCTGGCTCATCTGGTGACAGAGCTCCAGTGGCATCCTTTATAGCCAACATTTGCAGGAGGAGCTCCTCTTGCTTGGCCATGGAGAGGTAACATATCTTGAGACCCAACAGGCAGTGTCATGCAAAGTGCCCTGATTTTTTGCATTGCCAGCATAGTAGCAGTGTGGGGCAATGCTGTCAGGTGGCATCCACATCCATGAGAATGCCTGGTGGCAAGAGTCACAGCATGGGGATGTCTGGAGCAGGGGCAAGTGCTAAGATTATAGGAGTGGGGTACTAGAGATTGGCAACCAGAGCTGGGTGGTGAGTCAGGTGCATGCAGCATAGCTCCCATCAAATCTCCATGAGCTGCCACTAATCCTGGGCCACCTTATACTAGGAAGCAATCTGCTCATCATCCAGATGGCTCTCAGTGAAGTTGTCAATGTGTTCTAGCAGTGTAAGGTGCAGGCCATCCTGGAAGGTGAGGCATAGTTGAAGACCATCTGAGTAGGCTGCTTGCTTGACTCATGCATGGAAGAAGTTGATATATTCATCCAGCATCCATTTCCCTTGTCCATATTACTCCCTGTCATGTAGTGCTAAGGTGGCAGTTTTGGCAGAGTCAATTGAGAAGAACTCCATCCAAAAGTCCTTCTCAAAGGCAGCCCAATCTACAAAGCTCCCAACACCTCTGGGGTGTTGGAGCAGCTGAGTACTGCCACCAGGGGTGGCATAGAAGTAGAGGGCAGGCTGTTAGGAGACTTTCATTTCAGACCTCTGCACCCAACTTAAGCCAACTCTCCCTGACTCATTCCCACTCCTCAAATCTTGTTCAATGACCCCAGGGTGTTCTCCAGATCCCCAGAGATCTCTAGAGGTCATTCTCCCTTTTGGAAAACCCCTGGAACTTACTGTGATCCCTTGTTGAGCACTTTCAGCTAACTCTGGATGCCTATACAGTCATTCCCATGCCTCTGCCACCCACTGATGTGCCACACCAAGCAGTGGAGATTCTTAGACTTGTTCTCTTTGGATTCCCTCTGCTAGGCAATTAGTTACTGTTGTATCATCAATTACTGTTTCTAATATACTTTAGATTCCATCTGCTAGCTGTGTGATTTAGCTGTTGCTCTCAGAGGTTGCCCTTACAGTAGAATGAGTCTCCAAATCCTGGTCTGGAAGCCCCTTATAGCCTGCACAGAGTCTCCAAGCCCTCTATCTGTTGCTTTTCCACCAGGCTTAAGCACCCATGGAATTCTATGTCTCAGCTTGCCAACCCAGACACTTCTTCAAAGGCCCCAGCCCCACAGGGGATGAGGCCTGGACTCACCTGCTACACCTAGAGAGCCAGGTGCAATTGACTCAATCTTTCCTCACCCATCAAATGATGAACTCTCTACCCTCCATCAAACCACTGAGCTTATTTCCCAGTCCCTTCAGGCACTACTAGAGTGCCTGGCCCCTACCTCCATGCCACCCCTAGCTGTGAAAAACTACCCCTGGCAGCCCCAGTAGTTCCCCTGGCAGCTCCAGTAAACCTCTAAGCACAGCTCCCCCATCCTGCACTCCCAGATGCATACAATGATAATTGCTCCAGCAGAGAGTGTTTCCTCTAGGCTTGCCTCATCTACATTCACCTCAGCAGAGATGCCTTAAGCTCCAATGCACTGAAAATAGTTTGGGTACTGTCATACATGAAGACCAGACATGCCTCCACCTACACACTGTGGATGTTTCAATGCCTCAGAGGTGTTGGAAGTTTTGCAGATTGGGCTGCCTTTGAAAAGGACTTCCAGGTGGAGTTCTTCCCAATTGACCCTGCCAAAACTACCACTTTAGCACTACACAACTGGGAGCAGTATGGGCAAGGGAAAAGGATGCTGGATGAGTATGTTGATTCCTTCTGGGCATTAGTTGAGCAAGCAGCCTACTCTGATGGTCTCCAACTGTGCCTCACATTTCAGGATGGCCTGCACCCTGCATTACTGGAATGCATTGACAACCTTACCAAGAGCCATCTAAACTCCAAGCAGATTGCTTCCTGGTATAAGGTGGCCCAGAATCAGTGGCAGCTCATGGAAATCTGATGGAAGTTATGCTGCACACACCTAACTCCCCACCCCACTCCTGCCACCACTCTCCAGTACCCCACTTACATACTCCTAGCACCCACCCCTACTCCAGCCATCTCCACACTATGACCCCTGCTGCCAGGCATCCCCATGAATGTCAATGCCACCTAATAGCACTGCCCCATGCCATTATTATGCCAGAGATGCAGAAAACTGGAGCACTTTACATGACACTGCCCATTGGGTCTTGAGGTATGTTATCTCTCCATGACCAAGCAGGAGGAGCTCCTCCTGTAACTGTTGGCCATGAAGGACACTGCTAGAGATCCCTCACCAGATGAGCCAGCACCAGAGTTGACTCTGGAGGAGAGTGGCACTTGTGCCTCCCTCCCAGGCCTGGAGGAGGATTTTTAATTAAGTGACAGATAAGATGTATGCCTCCATTGCCAGGTACTAACATCCTCTGAGGATCAGCAGTCCAAAGTTGTTGGCATTGGCAGGTTGGCCAGGTAAGGGCAGGGGTCAAGGCAGTGCAGGGGGAAGAGCTGTCTTCAGGGCTCCTGGGCCAAGAGGTTGCTGGAGGGGAATTGGAGTATTATTGTGGAGGGGTGGGGCATATCTCCAGAAGGAGCAGAGGTCAACATGGGGGGGTCAGTTCCTAGGGAGCTTGGGGGCTCCTTCTCAAGGAGCAGGTTTCCTACTGGGGGTCTCCAGCTTGTTGATGTAGAAGAGGATGTGGGTGGAAGCAAGGTCATCATTGGTGAGGAGGAGTTGGGAAGCCTTCTGGGTGTCATGCTTGGGCTCAGTGGGTTGGTCCCAGGTGTGAAAGCTGCTGGGAACTGAATTGGCCCTGAGGCAAGTAGAGAGGGCCAGGGTGCAAGTGGCAAGTTGGTCAAACAGGTCTCTAGCAGGGTTGAGGAACCTCAAGATGTCAGATCTAGTGTTGAGCTTCTCTTGCTGGCAGGGAATGGGGGGCAGAGCTTCTGTTTGGGCTCTGATGGGTTCTTCCCATTGCATTTGAAAAGAGCAGGCAAGATTCAAGGTATCCTCACATTGATGGGGATTTGGGCTGGTGTGGATTTTGTTAATCAAGGCACAAAGTTTGTCCTGGAAGCCAGCATCAATTCCAAGGATACTCCTGATATTCTTGGGGAGGTTGCCCTGCTGGGATCACTTGTAAAAGTCCAGAAGGTGGTCTGCCCAAGTCTCCAGTGTCTCAGAAATATCATGGTATCTTAGGCTGATGAGGAGGGCTTGTGTACATTTAGCAAATTTGGTGGAGAAAAGGTGGAGGGAATGGAGGACTTCATTGCACTGTTGGAAGTAGGCTTCAACCCATTGCTGTCTGAGGGAAGGGCAGGGCTTAGGCTGATAGGGCAATGGAGGGTCAAGGCCATGGAGGGAAGTAGCTGTCAAGTTGTTCTGGGAAGACTGAGGCCACAGCAAGAGTGGGGTAGAGGTAGTAGGATCTTGAAGGAGGAAGGGTTGAGTAGGCTGGATGGACTGGGGTGGCAGGTGCCCAAGGGCCAGAGGGGGGTTAGGCTGCATGCAGGGGTAGATCCCTTCAACAAGGTACAATGAGGGGTGGCATCAGTCTGAGGGGGTCCCTGACTGATGGATGGGCTGTAGGGGGCCAGGTTCTGATCTGGAATCCAGTACTGTGGAGTATTTGTGACATAGTAGTCAGGCATTGGTGGGTAGAACAGGGAGTAGTAGGGGTCAGGTACTGGCCTACTATGGTAATTAGTTGGATAGCTGGCAAGCAAATATATGGGATTGTATGCAGATGTTGGGAATGGGGAAAGGGGGAGTCTTGATATTATGTCAGGTTCTGCTAACCACAGGGGTTCAGCTTCACTGGGCAAGTTCTTACTAGGCAGACACAATGTCTACATGTATGATCCTGTGCTCTGGTAAGCTCTGGAAGAGTGGAACTGGGAGTACAATGTGGAAGAACAATGTCCAGAGAGGTCTGGAGTGCTCTGGTAGGTCAGACAGAGGAGCATGAGTAATGGACAGGTGTAGAGGAGGACAGTACAGAGATCCAGAGTCAAGTATCAAGAGCTACAAAATAAATTGGGGCTAAGTCCAAGTTGAGGGTGTAGAGATGTTTTGGAGGTTACAGAGTTGGAGCAGAAATTAAGGGGAATAGGAATAGAGTTGGAAGTAGTTGTGGGAGTCAAGGCAAGACAAGGAACTTAGAGAAACAAGACAAGACAAAACTTAGAGAAATAGACAAGAGACAGAGATGAGACAAGAAAGGAAACTGATAAGATGGAGACTGATAAGATTGAAACAGATAGATTGTCATGATGAGATGGAACAACAAGATGGGAAAGGTATTAGGTAATGCAATATCAAGACTACTGTAACTAATACTATTCTATAGTTTAAGTACAATCAGGAGAACTCATCTGGGACTGCAGGTCTAAGGCCAGACCATGCAGGGTGGGTCTTTAGTGCAATTGTTTGGGGTGTCCCAAGACTGGTGAGCCAGGTGTTGGTAGTGTCTGATGCATATCTGTAATGTGTGCCAGGGAGGATGGAGGGGGGTTGGAGTTACCCAAACACTTGGGAATGGTCAGCAAGATCATGGAGTCTACCAGGGGAAAGGTGGGAATCTCCAGAGAAGTGTCCAGATTTACTGGAGCAGGTGCTGAGGATGCTGGGGGTGCTAGGGGCTCCCAAGGAGAGGGGGGTGTGTTCCAGGGCTTGCTGAGCTTGGCTGGGCAAGGTCCAGAGGTGAGGGCAGGGGCCTGGGGTTGGGTCATGACAGATGACTGCAGTGTACATATTTTTGGGGGTGCTGGTTGACCAGGAGCTGAGGTTCAAGGAGCATGTAGCATATGCACAGGGGAGAGGAATGACAATTGTGATGCAAACAAGGAGGTTGACAAGGATGAATGGAGAAGTGACAGGAGCACTGATATGATAGCTGTATGAGGTGGTGGTGGTACTGGCAATGCTGTACACAGCAGACATGTGGTGCACATCAGATGTGGATGTGGATGATAGAGTATTGCAAGGCTCAAGAGGCTTCAAGTCCAAGCTAGGTAGGGTGCAGAGGATGGGAGTGATATAAACCCTAGGGGCACTGAAGACCACACCAGATGACCTACCCAATGCAGATGCCAGTTTCCTATCCATCAACATCAGGGGCCAAAAGACCTGCATCAGGGCAGCAGCATGAATTGCCACACTACTAGACACCCACCCCTTGTACAAGCCAGTAAGGCAAGCTGCCAGATTCATCCAGAGACAATAAGCACCCCCATTACATCCTGCAAGCATTTGGTGAACACCCAGAAGGTGTTGAAACTATCAATGTCATAAGGTCCAAACTGGAGATGCCCCATACAAGTGACAATTGACAGGTTGGTGGATGAGGCAGTTGAAAGAGAGTGGAAGAATGAAGCAGACATCAAGATATTTATGAGTGGATCAGGTTATAAGGGATGGATAGGAGCAGCAACAGAGTTGTATCAAGGATTCAAGAAGGTGAAGGTAATGAGGAAGTGCATGCAATTGGAGAGGGACCATACAGTGTTTGAGGGGGAAGGTGTGTGGCAGGCAATGGAAATGGAGCTGTTGAGAAAGGAGTTGAAGGAACTGAAGAGGAGGGACAGAAGGATGGTGGAGGTAAAGGAGGTTTTACTCAGCACAGACAACCAGGCAGGAATGCTAGCTCCTCTAGATCCAGGAACAGGAACAGGTTGCTACCTCATTGACAGAGTGTTGGAAGGAATCCAAGGGATCAAGAAGATCAACTCAAGCATGAACATAGGAATATTCAGGATGCTGAGTCACAAGAGGATCAAGGGCAACAAGCAAGTGGATGCAGGGGCTAAGAAAGCAGCTGAGGGCAAGGAGACAGATATGGGCACTCTGAAACTTCTGAAGAAACCACTACCCAAGTCCAAGGCAGCAATCATGGCAAGACACAAAAAAGCTTGGAGACAAGCAGCAGAACAACACATCAAGCAGTCACTGAGGTTTGTGAGAATCAAAGCAGTCAACCCCAACATGCCAAGAGCCAGGGAGATAATCCTGTTGCTGGCAGAACTCCTGCACAAACATGCAGAACTGCTAGTTCAACTATGCACAGGCCACTGTCCCCTCAACCAATACCTTAGCCAGATCCAGAAAACAGATTCACTCATGTGCAGCACATGTAGCAACACCACCAAGACAGTCCACCACTACTTACTAGACTGCTGTGCACATGCAAGACACCAGCAAGAGCTCCACAAAATGGTGCAGCCAGGACCTGAGGCCCTTAGATTGACCCAAACATGACAAAAGCCTTATTTGAATACATCCATGTGATGAGTTGATTGTGAAGATCATATGGAGAACTGATAACTACTACAGAGGTGGGTAGCTATGCTACTTGGCCAAGCAAGAAAAAGAAGAAGCAGCAGGGATGACTTGCTGAAAGATGCCATGGGCAATTATACACTAACTTCTGTTATTCTTCACTTACAGACCTGCCTCACACAGGCATAATAAGGCCTCAAGTCCAGTTCTAGGCACAACCCAGGTGTTCATGTAGTGATGCCTATTTAAATTATATAGGAATTACTTACAACAGGTGACATATGTATAGTGTAGCACAGTAGTAGTACCCAACATAGGGCATAGCCCCAATGGGTCTAGGAAATTAAAAAACATTGAAGATGAACATTGAAATTTTAATGTTCTGATTGTAACTTATGGCAGTGAACTTCTCTTCCAAAGTTTGTGCTTCACAAACAAGTCAGAGCTCATTTGAATCAAAAAATATAACATTTCTGTTATGGACATGCAGCTTAGAGTTCACACTCTGTAATTTGTAAACCAGTCTCTGATTCTGTCTACAGTTGTGAAGTAAGGTGCTGCCTTACATAAGTACAGTTATGTAGAGCATATAGTTAGCATCATGTGACACTACTGAGTGTATATAATGATGTAATGACATATGTGCACATGTAATGGGCATGTCCATTACAGCAGTGGGGATTGTCATGACCCACCTCCAGACCCCCAAACTTCACCCCAAGTAATCCCAACAGCTTGGAGCACACACCAGTCCCCCCCCTCAAACCCCTTTGGCCTTCACCCACCCTTGGCACCCAGCATGGCAGACCCCAATGCTTCTCTAGCAAACCCCAGTGTTTCCCCTGGTAGGCCCTGTAGTTTCCCCAACCTCCTCCAAATATCCAGGCAACTCCAACACTTCTTCCAGCCCCCCAGCATGCATCATGCATCATGGATCCACATCAAGGTATCACCATAATCTGCATGCCAGATCAGAACTGACACCCATCAGACCTGCACAGCCCCAATGAGCCCCAACCTTAGACCTGCAGTCCCAAAAGAGGTCCCTTGTCAGTATTTAGGTCATAGAGTAATATCAGTTACTGTAGTCTTCATATAACCTACATTTGTGCCCCATTTTGTCTTGTTGTTCCAGTCTCTGTGTTTCTGTATTATCTCAATATTGTCTTGTTTTCATTCTTGTTTTGTTCTCATCTCATCTTGTCTCATTTCATCTTGTTATCATTCTTGTTTTCATCTTGTCTTGTCTCATCTCTTTCCATTTCCATCTCATGTGCCTGTCTTGTCTCAACTTTATTTCCTTTCATCTCTGGCCTCTGTTTCTATCTCCATGTCCCAGTACCTTTCCCCACAACCCCATCTACTTGCTTGGACCATTCTGAATTATACACAAGGTCCAATCACTCTGTACCTGATCCTTCCTCAACCCCTGGTCCCACTCCCTTCACTTGCATGACCCAGACATCCCTGCTTTCTTGATAGCCACCCCCAGAACTCATACCTCACACCCTGGCACTTGCCCCTTGCTTGTAGCTACCCCTTGCACCTCCCAGAGTTCCCTGGACTTACTTGGACCATTCTCCAGACCCCATCTCTTTAGTTCCTCATGTCCAGAACTTGCTGGAGCACAGATTATACACGTAGGCATCATGCCTGCCTAGTAAGGACTTGCCCAGTGGATCTGAGCCCCCAAGGTCAGCAAAACCTGACAGGGAGCAGGTTTATCGTCAGGAATAATAGTATCCTTCCATATGTGCTGCTTCCCTCCATTGCCTTTGTCCATCTCAGGCTTTGAGAGAATCTGGAGGGAAACATACATGTCCTAATGATTGATCAAAAAAATGAAGAGGGTTTGACATCCTGGATGAGCTTCTTCAAATGTTGGAATAGCTTGTGTTTTGAGCTGCATGTTCATCTGTGCAGCATTCCAGTATGGATCACCATTTGATCAAGGGTAAATGACTTTGTGGGTCTCATGTATATATAACATTGCCTTTGTCATCTCTGACTGCAAGGTGACCACCAAGTTCATCAATATAGTCAGAAACGTGAAGGTATGATCAGTCAATGCATCACATATATTATTGAATACTAATCTGAATTCTAATATTGGGGCTGAGCAAAATACAGGTATCGGCAAGTTCCAAAACCATCCTTCGAGAGTTCAAAGCAAGCTGCTCTTGAAGTACTTGATACATATCCAATCAATGTTATATGCAGGCATACCAACATGGCTTGACAGTGAGAGCTGCTGCATTGGGCTGTGCGAAAGTATAAGGGTCATCGTACCATCTCAAGGGCCGCTCTGATGCACCTGGAGGCCCTGGCCCCTGCCTCGAAAGACGTATGAAATTGATCAAAAAGTTGGCCGTACCCAATTTCTCGTGGGAAAAAGTCGGGAGATGTGTTTTTAGGCGTATTTTAGCATTCTGAGTCTGATCCTGTGCTTAGTTTCACTCAAAGAATTATCATTCCTGAGATATCAAATTAGAGGACTTTGCTTGTCCGCGACCTGTACTCTTCGCGATAAGATTTACGCCAAAAATGAGTTTTGATTTGTCAGAGCGGGCCGGTTGGCCGAGAACTTGTCAGATTCATACATAACTAGGAACTACATATACCCCGCTTCCACTATATACCCTATTACATGCCTCTTGTGCATGGAGCAATTGATGTCAAGTTCGGTGGCCTTTCGACAATAGACGACGTAACCTTAGATATCGTCTGTGAGGGATGGGTGCTCAAGAAACGAAGAAAGAAGATGCAAGGTATCATTCAACATAAACCGTACACCCTCTACGACTTATATTTCGCAAAGGCTTTGCGCGTCGGTATTTCACGTTGTATCAGTCCGGAATTCTTGCCTATTCCTTCGAACCCGGCCAACCCGTTCGCGATCAAGTCCCTTTGCACCATGCCGCCATAACCACAGCTCCCGGTCGTAGAGACATACATATAGATTCAAGTACCGCTACGTTCCATATTAAATGTCTAAGTGCAGAAGATTTCAACATGTGGATGATGGCCTGCAGGTTTGGTCATTCCGTTTGTGTGTGGCAACGAATCCCTAGTTCATTGTTCCACAGGAAATTCGTTTCATGCGGTGTGGAGGCGCGCAAATCAGCAAGCATAAGGTTCTCAACGCGTCATGGTAATCCAAGTGTTAGTTTTAACAAGTCTGGAACAATCGTCGAGGAAATGGGGTTTGTACGTGGGGATCACAAGCTCTTGTCTCTTAATCACGCTCTGACTACATTGTTTGTAGACAATTAAGTCCTTGGAAATCTCTACTCAGAATCTCGTGCTTGCAGCTACATCTTTGTCAAGGAAAAGTCACAGCATTGGCAAGAAATCTGATAAAGACAAAACTAAAGATTCAATCAAAGAAGCCAGGTTTGGATTCTTCAAACGATGTGAGATTTCAACCCGTGAACGCATAGTCGCTCGTCTAAGACATACCATTCAGCTTCAAATCAGTCGCCCGCGCATCCCTCCTCCGAGTTTGGACCGGGCACTACAGCATTGGATGTCGTTCCTGACACTCTTCAGTCGTCTTTTCATTCTCTACAGTCGGCATTGGAAACCCTGAAAACTCAGCATGCGATGTTGGTGACGTCAATGCAAACGCTGACTGAAATGAGCCAGTCCAATCAAGGATCGCCTTTTCTTCCTACTACAGTTGAAGAGGGTCCTTCAGCCTTTCACGACCATTCTCCACGACTGTCAACACCAATCTCAAGGTTGTCCAAACGCGCCTCAATTGTAACTAGCGGAAGCGGAAGTCTGCAGGAGTGGTTCGACGCCCTTGATGGTGCTGAGGAATTCGTAATGGATCTGCCGACCCCCGGAGAACAGCCAAGTAAAGTAATCATAGACGAGAGTCGAAGTAGCCTGAATCCGGAGGACGCGTCTAGTATCGATACTGATATCGACACTGTTGACAGAAAGCAGCATAGTGCTTCAAGGAATGTTCTATCTGCTCCTGAGTCAATCCAGGTGAAACATCGAACACAACTTCCATCTCCTCCTGCTGGTGATGAAGGTAGTCTTTTTGCGATACTCAAGAAGAATGTTGGAAAGGTGAGTATTCATATCTACGTACGCTACTTTCTGCCAATAAATGATATTCCTTCCATTCATTCCAGGACCTCTCGACAATCACATTCCCTGTGACGTTCAATGAACCTCTCACCCTCCTCCAAAGAGCAGCAGAAGAAGTAGAGTATTATAGAGTCCTCGACGACGCCGCACGGGCGGACAACTCGATTGACAGGATGTGCTATGTTGCGGCTTTCGCTGTCTCTAGCTATACCCACACAAGATATCGAACTGGAAGGAAAGCCTTGTAAGTCCAAGCCGAACTATCCGACACTCATTGAGATCGGTATTATTCAGCAATCCTATGCTCGGCGAGACATTTGAAGACCCACGAATGAAGTTCATCGCGGAGAAAGTTCGTCATAATCCTCTTGAAATTGCATATCATGCCGAAGGAAAGAATTGGGAGCTGAATGCCACTTCCTGTGGAAAGACCAAATTCTGGGGTACGCAGGATCACTCCACTACGTCTCCGGAATATTTCCGAATTCTGTTTTTGTATAGGCAAAAGCCTGGAGATCATCCCTCTCGGTACTACACATTTGACAATCGAAAAGGATCATTATGTGTGGTCGGTCCAATTCTATCATTTTCTCCATCCATTTCCCTATTAAGCGAAACAAAAGGAACAAACCATCGTCGTTCGTGAGGAATCTAATGATTGGTACCAAGTATTTTGAACATACGGGCAAGATGACGATTGAAAATACCCATGATCAAACACGGTGTGTTCTGGACTTCAAGCCGAATGGTTATTGGGGCCCGTATAATGTGGTGACTGGGGTTGTTTATGGGCCTCGGGGTGACATCGTCATGAGCCTAGATGGCAAATGGGACGATCAGATGACTCAAACACTCGACTCTTCAAACTTCCGGATACTTTGGCGTTCAACGCCGTTTCCGAAGGATGCACACATATCTTACGGGTTTACTTCTTTCGGCATCACCTTGAACGAACTGACGGACAATATCCTTGAAAATCTACCCCCGACGGATTCACGCTTCCGTCCGGATGTCAGAGCTCTAGAGGAAGGAGATATAGATCGGGCGGAAGAGCGAAAATTGACAGTGGAAGAGATGCAGCGAGAACGTCGTAGACAGGGGAAAGACCATCAACCCCGGTGGTTCAGACAGAAAGGGGACGAATGGATCTATGCCGGAGGATACTGGGACGCGCGAGATCGGGGCTGGAAGGGGGAGGTCATCCAATCTTTGTGGTAACCGAGCATATACCGCTAAGTGTTATTAATATATACATTGTCATAAATAAAGATTAGCTGCAGCTCTTCACCCTTTTGACCTCTCAGTGAATTTCTACGAGGAAACGGTCATGTCTATCAACAAGCAATTCTGCAGACAGAAATCGTTGCCCATAGAATATCACGAGTTCCTTGCACCAATTTGCGTTTGAATCTACAAGAGATATTATTGGACTTTTAATGAAAACCCGTTGTTTTGCCGTATATACCATGTGGTTATTCCTTCTGCACAAAGGGGACAATACTTACCGAGGATGAATAACATGCAAAGTCCTTAAAGGCTCAAGTGAACGCGCTTCATGGCTTTGATACGAATACCCATGCAAATTCACCGTCTTGGAGGATTGCACACCCTCATTAGCCTTGCTGTGGCTCAGCAGCCGCTGTATGCCCAGTGTGGAGGTATTAACCGGTAGGTATCCCCCAAATTGTCATAGACAAGTATTCAATATGTTCTGCAGAACAGGAGAAACAACTTGTGTCAGCGACGCAGTGTGCACAGTGTTGAATTACTGTAAGGACAATTTCATTGGTTGCCTTTGACTATGTCTGATGTCGTCTAGACAATTCTCAATGTATTCCTGTTTTTTCGTTGACTTCTAGTACTTCC
The DNA here is from genome assembly GCA_017657295.1 of Termitomyces sp. DKA64. NCBI lineage: Eukaryota > Fungi > Basidiomycota > Agaricomycetes > Agaricales > Lyophyllaceae > Termitomyces > Termitomyces sp. DKA64. Next base: position 143,237 of record JAGGAV010015540.1, on the reverse strand, counting down.
TCTCGAACCTCTACAACCACGATTGAGACGAGCACTACTATCTCCACACATACCTCAACGACTCCAACGACAACATCAAGTTCTCCTATCTCTTTAAGTACACCAGGTAAACAGTATCCCATACAACAGACTTTTTACATTCCTATTTATTGTTATACAAGCGAACTTATCACCAGAGTGGGCTATTGCATACACAAAGGTGAATCCATTTACCCCATAGTGACGACAAGCCTAGCTAAAGATGCACTAGGCCCAAGCCGCGGTTGCTGAATTGTCATTGGCAGACAAGGTCAATCTTGCTACGGGTAATCATACAGTCAAGATGCCATTTTTCATCCCTCACTTGCAGTCCGAACTTTACAGGTGTTCAATGGCAAAAAGGTCTGTTTTTTGAGATTCTTACTGTCTAGCCGTAATAACAACACAGGAAACTGCGTTGGAAACACTCCGCCCATTACATCCATAAATTTTCCGGGTCTTTGTCTTGAGGGTACGTATTATCACGTCAACCAACCCGAGCTCTAGACTAATAACAAGAATACAAATTTTGAATAGACGGACCTGTCGGGGCTCGGTACGCGGATAACGTCTCTGGCTTTACCGCGTAAGTGATCGAATCTCCGAATTGGAGGTCATGCAAATAACCCGTGTCGCGATAGTGGCATCAACGTAGCAGCTACCTTCAACCGTACGCTTATGGTCCAACACGGAGCTGCCGTCGGTGCCGAGTTCCGAGGGAAAGGTATAAATGTTGCCCTTGCTCCCATGATGTAGGTTCAATCTCATCTTTTTGGACATATCTGATGGGCGTCTCTTAGAAATATCATCCGTTCCCCTGCTGCCGGGAGAAACTGGGAAAGGCAAAGCTTATTTTCCATGTTGTGGATAGTATTACTAATTTTGAGGTCAGCTTCGGCGGTGATCCGTATCTTTCTGGAGAGGCCGCCTTCGAAGTGATTACTGGAATCCAATCACAAGGTGTTCAAGGTGTGTTAAACTAACCTGCTCGGTATTCTTTCTCGAATGCATAGGCATCATGCAGCGAGCGCAAAGCACTACATCAATAACGAGCAAGAACATTTCCGAGACTCCAGCTCCTCCAATGTTGATGACAGGTATCAATACGAGCCTCTTTAATTGGAGAACTTGACTGAAATTTGTTGCTCTAGGGCCGTAAGTTCTTTTCCCTCTGAATCAGTCCTTCAAACTCCTTATATCGTTAGCAACACGAAATCTATGCCGCCCCTGTATGTATTCAGTTTTTTGATCATCAACGTGGATTTAGTGGCATTTTTTTCAAGTTTCTGCGCAGCGTGCAAGCCAACGTTGCATCGGTCATGTGCAGTTACAGTTGAGTACGCTCGATACCATTTCTAGTCCTGAATTCAATAGCTTGTCTGCCTTGAAGATCAAAGTGAGCCAGAAACTCTTCCATCTACCACTCTTACTGACTGAAGAGCACCTGAAGTCAACGGCAGCTATGCTTGCGAGAATGACAAGACTTTGAACGGCATTCTGAAGGACGAATTTTGATTCCCTGGATGTAAGCAATCAATCTCTAACATATTAACATGAAATTTGAACTGTTTGACAGATGTTGTGTCAGGTACGAAACATCGACGTCTTGGTCTTTATGAAAGTTGAGCATGTTTTCAGATTGGTGGGCGACTGTATGATGGTTCAATGTCTTTTCTGTGATGATTACCCATGTGATGCCTTGTCTATAGCACTCAACCTTGTCAGTCAATAGTGGCCTCGATGTGAGTGCTTTGATTCTAGTTTACATCTACATGTTGATACCATGTGACAGATGACAATGCCGGGTAATATTCAACTTGATCTCATGCCGCTGCCACCCTCAATATTCTTGCAGGCGATATTTCACTGAATTCAGGTATGATTGAACTGGTAAAACAAGAGATACTTAGCATTGGTCAAACCACAAGGCACTACCTATTTTGGGCAGGAGTTGGTCAACGCCGTTCAATCTGGATCTGTTCCACAGTCTCGGATCGACGTACGACAAAAAGTTTACAATTTATATCAAGCGAAGTGCTTATTTGAACTGTTCAGGATATGGCACTCCGTATTCTTGCAGCTTGGTGCGAGAGGCTGCCTTTTTTTGCCTTTGCAACTTAGCCCGTGTAGGTATCTGGTCGGGCAAGATTTAAGTTTTCCAGCCGTCAACTTTAACGCGTGGAACATCAATGCACCAGTGAATACGCATGTCGATGTTCAAGCGGATCACAAAGCGTTAGACAAGCTTTTCGTTGCTCTTTATGACTACACTAACAAAGATCATGATGATGACCAGTATCATCCGCAGCATTGGAGTTGCATCGACTGTATTGCTGAAGAACGCTAGAAACGTTCTTCCTCTCATCTCTCCAAAATCTATAGGGATCGTCGGTAACGGCGCAGGCCCCAGTTCCCGAGGACCGAATGGGTGCGCCACTTATGGATGTCTCTTGACCATAATCGAAGCATGTCTCTCTTGTAGTTACACCGATAGATCCGGGGATGATGGGGTATTGGCCATGGGTTAGTCTCAACAGTAGAGCCTAGACAGTAGACCAAATTACGACGGGCGAGTGACTAAATTTTGTGTTTAGGATGGGGCAGTGGGACAGCAGACTTCCCATACTTGATAACGGTCCGTAGCTTCCTGTCCTGTTCATCACAAACAGTGTTCATTACCTTTTCAAGCCACTGGACGCTATCACTGCTAGAGCCCAGGCAATCGGGACACCAATCTCCTCCTCCTTGAGTGACACGGACCTCAATGCTGCTGCCAGCGTAGCATTGGGAAAAGAGGTTGCTATCGTCTTCATTACAGGCTCGTCGTCTGCTGTTCCCTTGCCTTAAACTCCTCTTATGCGCAAGCCATTAGCCGATTCTGGGGAAGGTTACCTTACCGTAGAAGGTCTGATAATTCTACAATGCTCGTCTAACTGATCATCGTTGAAAACAGGTAATGCGGGAGATCGTAACGATCTGGAGGCTTGGCATGGAGGAGTCAGTAATTCTCTTCTGTTCTATCATGCAACTCTTTTGTTCTATCATGCAACTCTGTGGTTCTATCATGCAACTATTGATATATAACACAGGATGATCTCGTGGCCAAAGTTGCTAGCGTCAATTCCAACACCTTTGTCGTCGTCAATAGTGTTGGTCCCATCATAATGGAAGCTTGGATTGATCATGTCAATGGTGTGTTTCATCCTCCAGTGTCTGATCAGTATCATTCGTCTAATACTCGTCTTAAAACCGTTTAGTGACCGCTGTGGTAAGTGGATGTGGGACTAATTATATTGATATAGTACTCCAGTTCATCTATAAAGGTCTGGAGCGGCCTACCCGGTCAAGAAGCTGGTTTGTATCCTCGGTTTGTTTCTTGATGAAACAACTCACACACATGACAGGAAGCTCTGTCGCTGATATTCTTTACGGCCTTTACAATCCAAGGTACATTGTCACAACATGCATGTACAAGGCTGGGGAGAGATAGCTTAGCACATTTCCAGTGGCCGCCTGCCTTATACCATTGGCAAAAGCCCCTCCGACTACGCGGCTCAAATCATATATACGTCTAGTGGATCGATTCTGCCTATACCGTATAACGAAGGACTGTTTGTTGATTACCGTCACTTTGACAAGAATGGTATTACGCCACGATTTGAATTTGGGTTTGGTCTTTCCTATACGACCTTCCAATATTCCAACATCAGTATTTCGGGGTCGGCCGGGGGAGGTAGCGCACCCACGGGATCGGCACTTGACCCTTGGTAGGAAGTTTTACAGTTGCAGGACAACGTCCACTGAAGGACTTTTTTTAAGGTTGCATACCAAAGTGATCACCATAACATTCACCGTGCAAAATAACGGGACGGCCGCTGGACACGAAGTACGAATTGGTTGTTTCTGGAAGGCAATTGCTTATTGACCTCTTTCTGTCCTTGGCCAGATCCCTCAGTTGTATACTACACCCCCAGCTGCCATCCAGTCTGCACCGAAGAACCTGAAAGGTTTTGATAGCATTTATCTCGCACCTGGACAACGTAAGACGGTTACAATGCAACTTTCTCGTTACGATATTTCGTTTTGGGACGTACTTAGCCAACGCTGGAAAGTCCCTACCGGCACTCATGGAATCTCGATAGGAGCAAGTAGCAGGGATATCCGGTTGACAGGATCATTCGTGGTTTAATTCCGTACTGTTTACGTAATAACGATCGGCAGAGAACGAAAGATTTTTGTTGAAAATGTTGGATGCAACTGGCAAGCCGCTATGCTTCGAGGTTTACGTTTCCAGCCTCGGAGAGGTCTGGAAGGCATTAACCGTGCTCTTGCTACGCATGCTCCGCTGGTCGAAAAATCCTGTGCCTCAATCACTCCACCCTATGCAAAGTTGATACAGAACCTTGAACATGTCCGAAGACTACTGAATAGGCCCTTGACGCTGTCGGAGAAAATTCTTTACAGCCATCTCGCCGACCCCGAGAAGTCACTGGCAGGAAGTGGTAAAATCAGGGGGGAAGCGTACCTCCAGCTTCATCCCGAGAGAGTTGCAATGCAAGACGCCTCTGCCCAGTACGCTATTTGCTATTGAGGTGCTCCCTTGACTGACCTTTAGAAAATAGAATGGCGCTGTGAGTTCTATACCCAACAAGAAGTTTCACTACCAACCCAGCCTATTTTAGCCTTCAGTTTATGAGTGCTGGTCTTCCCCAATGCGCGGTTCCTACAAGCATTCACTGCGACCATCTGATCCAAGCATCAGAAGGTGCCGATGCTGATTTGAAGGTATCTTCATAGCTAGCGTGTACGCATCCGATCTTATGTCTATGTAAAAGCGTTCGATTATTTCTAATCAAGAAGTATTCGAATTTCTGGAGAGTGCCGCTAGGAAGTATGGAATAGACTTTTGGCGCCCTGGATCTGGAATCATCCATCAGATAGTGCTGGAGAACTATGCGGCTCCCGGCATGTTGATGTCAGTTTTCTTTAGCCCTTACCCTGTCGATGCCGTTTTCAAGGAGAATCTTCCAGGTTGGGTACAGGTGGGGCTACCGTTTGATTTATTGTCCCATTGAGTTTGACAATATTAGATTCTCATACACCAAATGCTGGAGGTCTGGGTATGCTTGCTATTGGTGTTGGGGGCGCTGATGCTGTGGACGCAATGACTGGGACTCCTTGGGAGCTCAAAGCACCGCAAGTTGTGGGTGAGTTTTACGTTAATTCATCGGCCCTGCTCGGCCTCCAACGCCTGCGTAGGTATCCATCTCACGGGTTCGCTGAATGACTGGTCTACGACAAAGGATTTAATCCTTCATTTAGCCGGTAGATTAACCGTTAGGGTGAGCTTACATTGTCTAAGTACGTGATATTGGGCTGAAGGACAATAGGGCGGAACGGGTCGCATTTTGGAATACTTCGGGCCTGGTGTTTCTAATCAGTCTTGCACGGGTACGTTGTATATGTCTTGTCCGTGTGAAAGGTGGATCTTTGTAACTCTGATCAGGATTGGCGACTATTGCAAACATGGGTGCCGAAGTGGGCGCAACAACCTCCACCTTCCCTTATACTCCCAAGATGAACGCTTATTTGAAAGCTACTGGTCGCGCATCCGTTGCCTTTGCGGCTGACAAAGCTGCTTCTCAAGGTTTCCTTAGCCCTGATGACGGGGCGGAGTATGATGAGGTCATTGAGATTGTGAGCATGTCTATACTTTTGTAACCTTTTGCTGATCGCATCTAGAATCTCTCGGAAATTGAACCCACTATCACTGGCCCTTTCACCCCTGATCTAGCGACACCCATTTCAAAATTCGGCTCTTTTGTCAAAGATCAAGGCTGGAAAGATGAATTTTCTGCTGGTCTGATAGGATCTTGTACAAACAGCTCATACGAAGACATGGTAATATAATTTATCATTCCCAGTATACTGATGTTCTCGACTTAAGATTCTCTTCAGACCCGTGTCGCGGACTTGGCAAGACAAGCTCAAGCTGCAGGAATTAAAACCAAGGTGACGTGGGTTCATCGTGGATTTTTACACATTTTGACCAGGAGTAGGTTCCCTTTTTGTGTACTCCCGGGTCTGAGCAGATCCGTGCGACTATGGAACGGGATAACGTTACAGCATCTTTGGAGGGTGTTGGCGCAGTCGTGCTCGCAAATGCATGTGGTCCTTGCATTGGCCAGGTCTGTCGTTAGCTTTGACCCAATGCCTTTTGCCTCACTATATTGGCCCCATTCAGTGGAAACGAGAAGATAAGAAAGACGAAGAAAATGGTGATTTGTTGTGAGACCATTCTCCACAAAAAAACTGACGGAAACCAACAATCCAGCAATTTTGACAAGTTTCAACCGTAATTTCAAGTCCAGGAACGATGGAAATCGATTCACCATGAATTTCCTTGCTTCCCCTACCATTGTAACCGCCATGTCATTCTCAGGCAAATTGTCGTTCAACCCTATGACCGATTCCTTGACACTTCCTTCCGGCGAGGCTTTCAAGTTTACCCCACCTTCTGGCCAAGATCTTCCTTCAGCTGGTTTTGCTGCCGGGGAGGTATCTTACTACCCTCAGCCGAATCCTCCACCGCAGCCAGATGTACAGGTCATGATCAAACCTGATTCGCAACGTTTGGAACTACTGGAACCGTTCCTCAGCCACTTTGGTGAAAGTAATTCCAGGGGTTTGGAACTTCCTTCTCTTAAAGTATTGATGCGGATCCGTGGTAAGTGCACAACGGATCATATCTCGGCTGCGGTATGTCACTACATTTTGCTCTCTGTCATCGGCTAGATTTTGTCGCAGGGTCCGTGGTTGAAATACAAGGGTCACTTGACCAATATCTCAGAAAACCTCTGTAAGCTCCTCGTTTCCGCACTATAGGACGAATTCTGAGTTTGTTTTTTTGTCCTAGTGATTACGGTAATTGTGCATGAGCTCGAGTAGTGTTGCCTCTTGATTAGTTTTCTTAGGCCGTCAATGACGAAGGTGGAGATGTTAACAAGGCTTTTGATCACGACATGGCTGTATCTGGAACGATACCTGCAATAGCTAAGAGTTTCAAAGCTCGCCAGCAGCCTTGGGCGTTGATTGTCGATGAGAACTATGGTGAGGGCAGTGCGCGTGAGCACGCAGCATTGCAACCCAGGTTTTATGGTGTGTAGTGGACCTCCTTTGCATGTGTCATTAGAGCATTGACATTCTATCTTAGGTTGTGCGCTTATCCTTGCGCGGTCGTTTGCTCGTATTCACGAGACAAATCTCAAAGTGAGTTTGTTGTATGACGCGAAAGTTAGTCCCCGCTGATGAATGACCACAGAAACAAGGTGTCCTGCCTCTCTGGTTCGCAGACAAGGCCGATTATAGTCGCATCGGTTCTGGGGACATCATTGAGACTGTCGGTCTTGCGGACACGATTCGGGGAGCGCCAGGTGCCTCCATTAAAATTAGGGTCACCAAACTCAATGGAGAAGAATTTGACATTCAAACTAAGCATACAATGTCAAGCGACCAACTCAAATGGCTTGAGGCTGGTTCCGCTTTGAATCATATTCGTTCCCAGATATAGCTACAATTCGGGTATACCTTACTCAATATAAATCAATGCTCATTATAATTAGTTCTGCGGCTCTCAACTTCTCGTGCTTTCAATAGTGCCAGCGTGTTTTTCGCGACGTTCACAGCGGCAGCAGGCATGCCAGCGAGCTGAGCAACCTTCAAGCCATGGCTATCACGGTTCACACCGGGGCGAACACGGTATTGATATGCAAAATGATCATCCTAGTTATTAATCATGGTGTTACACTCAGCCAACAAGTTGAATTTGAAATTGAAGGACCCACGTCGGTCTCATCAACGTCGGTGCAGAAAAACTCTACGCTCCTAAAGTTGTTTCGATTTTGATCGGGATATCCAAGCATATCTGATAGTTCATGAAAGTGTGTCGCAAAGAGCGCTCGACACTGATTTGTGTTGACAAGATAATGAAGGGTGGCGTATGCAATAGCTAGACCGTCTGTTACTGTAGTCCCACGACCCACTTCATCCATGATGACCTAGTGAAGAAAGTAAGAGATTTCACGGGACAGACTTTGAGGAAGACATACTAGGCTTTTTGGAGTGGCACGACGAAGAATTTCTGCTGTTTCAAGCATCTCCACTAGAAACGTACTTCGGTCGTGAAATAGGTCATCTTTGGCGCCAACCCTAGAGAAAAGTCTATCTACAATGCCCAGAACAGCAAAATCTGCGGGTACGAATGATCCAGTCTGAGCCAATATGGCAATTAGGGCAGTTTGACGTAGAAAGGTTGATTTTCCTGCCATGTTCGGTCCAGTGATTACATGCTGTCGACTCGTTGTAGTGAAAGCTATTGAGTTGGGTGTGAAGACGCGACCCGCTGCAAGCAGTCCTAATTCGACCGTAGGATGTCTTCCGTTGATTACCTGGTAAATAGGACTGTGATCGAGGTCAATACAATGCTTTATTCTGAACCAGTTATCACTCGCTCTTCTGTCATTTTGGGCCTTACAAAATTGAGTTCGGAAGCCAATGTGGAAAAAGATATAGCGACGTCTAGTTCATCCAATAGTTGGGCATTGCGTCGAAGTGAGTGAGAATGACCGTTGACCTTCTCGTTTGGTCAGCAAGATTGACATTTAAAAAGTAAGATCTGACCTCGTGTCGAAGAGTCTCAAAGGCATCCTTTTCTGCTACTGTCAGAGCGAGAGTTGTTTCAGCAATTTGGCTTGCAAGGCGAGACCAGTCCTAGGCATCTCATCGGTCATCGATCAACTTCGTCAAATGAGACCACGCACTTTGAAGAAAAAACAACGAGTGCTCGCACTTTCCGCAATAGACACAAATTCCGGGTTTGCAATTATTTTCGTCTGATCTCGTTTGGCCTTTGCAAGGTGAACGTGGGCTCCTTGAGCTGGTGAAACGCGTAGGGTCAGAGAAGGGGTATCTGCACAGCAGCAAAGGATGAGACATAAGGGATTAAAAAGATGTACGTCTTGCTAACCGTAATTCAATTGGAGATCTCTCTCCATCTTTTCTCGCTGGGACAAGAGCTTTTGAAGAGAATCATGCAAACTCGTTAACGTCGTAGAAAAACTGTACAGCATCCGCGATTAACAGTCACCGTTCAAGAACATATGACAGACCTCGGTTTGATTGTCCCTTTGGGTGTTCCGGGCCTCCAAGATGTTCCAGAGTCATTGGTAAGAGTTTCCCCGCCTTCGTTCACGGGAGCTTCCTCGGTGTTTCCGCCAGTACCAGTTCCGATGGAGGTAGATTCAGGCAAATCATTAGAGGACTTGTCATCTAAAGCGGTACCAATCCTCTTTGCAAGATTGTCTAGCGGAATCATTCGGGAAATCAACGCGTCCAGACTCGTCCAGTCATCAATGTCAAAGTCTGAGCGCTCGATAGATTCCATTTCCTTTTCATGCTGGACGCGTTTGATGATATCAGTCCATACATGTATGGTTCGTTTGATACTCAGCAGATCAGCCGTCTCTCCTCGACCAAGTAAAAACTTCTGAGAGATGCGAATCGTATCTTCTGCGTCAGCCAAAGCTTCAGCAAGGTCAGCATGAAAGTGAGGCCTTGAATGAAGAAAGGCCACCAAAGATTGTCGAGCATTGATTTCAGAAATGGAAGTGCTTGGTGAGCCTGTTCATTGGAGCATGGAGCGTGAGTTAAGAGTAATTATAGAATCTGTAAGCTCTTACAAAGCCATCTGCTGAGGAGGCGAGTTCCGCCAGTAGTGACAGTCCGCTTTATTACACTCAAAAGGCTACCTTTGGTGCCGCCCTCTCGAAATCCTTCCCTAATTTCAAGTGCCTTGATCGTATGAGAATCTATCTGCATGCGCTCTTCACTACCCTCACGTTTTGGTGATGAGAGCACAGGCATGTGTTCCAACAAGTTTGCCTGAAGGTATGCTGTTAAAAGGCGAATCGCTAAAGCCTCTTCAGGATTGATGTCGCGGCTTCTGACGTCAGGTCTTTCAATAAAATCGCCTTGCTCTGATGCCTCCGTTACTACTGAGTTAGAAGGAAGCTCGACATCTTCCGAGGACGTTTCTGCAGGTGTGATATATGAAACGAAATTGTCATCCTCCGCAAGCGCCTCGTGTATAGGGTGATCTCTTGATCGTTGTAAGAGAACGTCCAAGACAACCTCTCTGGGGGCGACTCGAGCTAGCTCATCTCGTAAACCATCAGTGTTCGTACTCTTAGAAAAAAATTCTCCGGTAGATACGTCAATCCATGCTAGTCCTACTTGTTTGTCGATTGACGAAGCTTCATCGGCATCTGGAATTCCAATAGCAAGAAGATAATTGTTTTCAAACGGATTCAAAAATGGCTCATCGATGAGCGTTCCTGGAGTGATGACGCGGGTGACCCGTCTATCAAATGTCCTAGTGCCCTCAAAATAGCGCGGAAACTCCTCGCACGTGGCGACAAATCGTTTGTTTTGTTGCACAAGTACCTTGAGGTACTTATCAAGATGGACAAGTGGAAAGCCGCACATAGAGACGCGGCCGTTGCCCCATTTCTTGGTCGTGAGTTTGATACCCAGAAGTCGAGAGATTTCAACAGCCTGGTCGAAATATGACTTGATGATAAATCAGTTTATTGACTGAGCGGATGGCCATTGATGTCATACTTCATAGAACTGTCCAACCCGCGTAAGGAGAAGACACTGAGGAAACTTGCGAAGATTTTCCAAGATTTCTTGCGCCAGCATGGTCTGGGGCTGACCGCTGGTCTCTGTCACATGATATATGAGAAAGATCTTCCTGGTACATATGATAACCTACCGGATGGTTTTTCTACGATATCAGTAGTTGGCTGCTTCGAAGTGGGGCCTTGAGGAGACTCAAGCTTTTTCCTTGTCCTTTTCGATTTGATATTGGACGCTCCTGCCTCAATGGATCCTACAAGGGTTTCTGAAGTGGGGGCTGAAACGTTCACATTAGCACAAGGAGCAATAAAGAACTGCCTAGTACATATGATAACCTACCAGATGAGTTTTCTACGATATCAGCAGTTGGCTGCTTCGGAGTGGGGCCTTGAGGAGAGTCAAGCTTTTTCCTTGTCCTTTTTGGTTTGATATTGGACGCTCCTGCATCAATGGATCCTATAAGGGTTTCTGAAGCGGGGGTTGAAATGTCCACATTAGCACAAGGAGCACGCCTTCTGACGCGTTTTGGCTGACTGTCTGCTATACTTCGTTAGTAGACGCAGTTCAGAGGAAGAACACCGATCATACCGCTTGTCTGTACATTTGCGTCAAAATTCGGCGGCTGTTCTAATGATCCAATATCCTTCGGCACGATTCTTCTCCTTGAAGTTCGTTTAGTAGACACATGAAGAGAACTACCTGTTATTGATTACTGAGATGACTAGAAAATGACGTCCAAGCAAGCACAGCACACATAATGAGGATGATATGTTGGGCCCAGATGACCATTCTCCTAAAGGTTCTGCAACAGTTCCATCTGGTCTGATGTAGGTCGACGGAAGGTCAGCGAAAGCCTTTTTCGTCTTAGTCTTAGCAGGCGGCAATGTAACATGGAATGCACGAGCTGGATACAAACGTTTGAAACAGGTAGTGGTACGCGGGAACTGTGTCAACGGAAGGATCATTGAGACGAGGCAACCTGTCGGGAGCCTCTCGCGCGAACGCCAAAATTTAAGTTCGACGCGTTAGGACGTGTTAGGTCACGCCACATGGCGGAGTTTGAAGAAAGAATCTCACAAACACTACGCGAATTTGGCCCCGTTGGCAACTTCACAAACCGCCCAAGTTCGCAGATATGTCGTTCGCCGGAAGACGCAGAGGAAACAAGGTCAAGAAAGGTGTCCAATTTACTGTGATGGTGGTTGGTATGTTGCTTATTTTCGTGATTGCTGCGACATGGTTGAACTTATCCTTGGTTGGGATTTTTCGCGCGTCTGTCCTTTTTAATAGGTGCCTCGGGGACTGGTCGTACTACCTTTGTCAATACCCTTTGTGAATCAGAGGTTTTGCCGCACAAGATCTCTGACAATCCCGACGCCGCCCATGTTGAAGAAGGCATCAGGATCAAGCCTGTTAATGTTGGTACGTTTTCCATATCTACCTCCGCCACTCGAGTTGCCCTTTGAGTACCGTTTTTAGAGCTTGAAGAAGATGGTGTCCGCATTGCTCTCACTATTGTCGATACACCTGGTTTCGGAGACAACATTGACAACGAATTTGCGTAAGGCTAGCATGCTCTTTCCTAAGGAAGTTACTTCAATACCATATTTTCAAGCTTCCAGGAAATTGTTGGTTATCTTGAACGCCAATACGATGACATTCTTGCCGAAGAGTCTCGTATCAAGCGTAACCCTCGCTTTAGGGACAACAGAGTGCATGCCCTTTTGTATTTCATCCCCCCCACTGGCCACGCGTATGTGTTCGACCTTTCGAAAAGGTACCCTGATAATGACTTAGTTTCAGGTTGAGGGAGATGGATATTGAACTTATGCGTCGTCTGTCTCCTCGGGTTAACGTCATTCCTGTCATTGGCAAGGCCGACTCCTTGACGCCGAGCGAGCTTAGGGGCTTCAAGAAGCGCGTATGTTACTTTTTGTTTGGATCTGTACCTTCCCTAATCACCACAATCAAGATCATGGAAGACATTGAGCATTATGACATTCCTGTCTACAACTTCCCCTACGACGTTGAAGAAGACGATGAGGAGACCATTCAAGATAACAGTGAACTTCGTGTAAGTGTCTTTTGAAGTTGATTCATTGTGTCCAAATTTGACATGTCACTGTATCAGGCTCTCTTGCCCTTTGCCATTATTGGATCTGAAGAAGAGATTGAAGTGGATGGGCAACCTGTCCGTGCCAGAATATATCCTTGGGGTATTGCCGAAGTCGACAACCCCAAGCATTCGGACTTCAGTCGACTTAGAGGTGCTCTGCTCAAGTTGGTTTCTTGAGTTGTTCGAAAAGACCGAACGTTACTGATGAATATCGTTTAGCTCTCACTTGGGTGACCTCAAGTCCCTCACCCATGATGTTCTATACGAGACTTATCGTACCGAGAAGTTATCGAGGACTGTTCACGCGGACGCCAAGTACGTACCAACATCCTTGACAGTCGTGATCAAGTACTGACATCGTTTTAGTGAATCCTCTATTCTTCCGGAGGAACTTGCTAACCAAAGTGTACGCCTGAAGGAGGAGCAGCTTCGCCGTGAAGAAGAAAAGGTACTTTTCGTTATGATTAGGTGCGACAGACGTTTGTGTTAATAATTCCTATATCAGCTTCGCGAGATTGAACTCAAAGTACAACGCGAAATCAGTGAGAAGCGACAGGAACTGCTGGCCAAGGAAGAATCACTCCGGTGCGTTTTCCATCTGCGTTCCTTCTCAATTAGCTTAAAATGTTTCTAGAAACTTGGAAAGTCGTCTTGCTGCTCAAGGGTCGCAGTCGGAGTTCGCGAATTGAGCTGGGTGCCGTGCCATACGGCAGCAATATACCTCTTACCTTCATTTTTTTGCTCGTTGTTCGAATACCTTGGATTCGCTTTGTGGTGTACTGTCCTTTTCAAGTTTACGGACGTCTTTTATTTTGAAACTTAATATTGTCATTTGATTCCATTCGTGATTACTGTTGAAGCGTAGCTCATCTGTATCGTTGAGGAGGGTATTAATCGTTGGTCCACTTCGTGGGTGTAAAAGTGTGCCTGCAGATACTTGATGAGAGTGTAGTAACTTGCCACATCAGAGTTGATCCCTTGTTTTTTGATTCAGTTAGCCTGTTCTTTACATCCAAGGCGACCACCCCAAACTTGCACGAGCGTTATTAAACTTGTCTGCGATCAGTTCCCGTAGGTATCCTGGTGGTTCTGTCGGCGCAGTCAACGTCGTATTTTGCTGAATTGAGGACGGGGCGTCGCAAATGGAGTTTGGACCGGAGACGAGGACACCAATGCCTCATCAGACACCGCGAGAATGGCAAGACAGGCCGGCCCCTGGTCCTTCTTCCTCGTCGATCCCTCCTTCTGCCTTTGTGCCAGAGTCTTCGGCCCTCTTCTCGCGACGCCGTTCCTCTGCAGCACATCGACCCCCAGGCCCACCTCCGAATTTACCCATTCCTAACGTTCCTATTGCGCAACCACCGCAGCTTGATCCTCTAGCGGGCTACCCTGAAGACACGCAAATCTTTACGATTGGGCGAGACATGCATAACTCTATCAGACCCTTACCTTCGCCCAGTCTAACAGCCGTGGTCTCATTTCACCATCCCTCATCCCACATTACAGCTCGCCCATCAGCTGAGGACCTTTCTGATCCGCCACCTTCGTCTATCCTACCACCCTCTTCCTCAAGAGTAACGAACATTTCCCAGGAGGTATCGATTGACCCGCAGGCGCTGCGAGAGTCCCGTCGAGAATCCAGAGTTCCCTCGTCACGTCGTGCGCTCACGAGGGCTTTAGAGCTCGCTCGGGAAGCCGTTCAACTTGATTCAATGAACGATAACCCTGAAGCCGCAGTACAAGCATACGGCCGGAGCGTTGCACTTCTGAGCGAAGTGATGGAACGCGTTCGCAGGGGTGAAGATAGCACAGAAGGTCATCGGCGACGTCGAAGGAGAAGCGTCGCTGCACAGGAGGAGGAGATTAAGAGACTTCAGAACATCGTACGTGCAATGTCATTCCGTAACTTCACATGGATTGACAGTCTTTTTAGCACGATACATATGCGGACCGCATGAATATTCTCAGTATCATTTACAGTATACCCACAGTGCCGTATACATCTTCTATGTATTCGGCTCTGAGCCAGCCTCCATCAATATCGCCGACCTCTTCCGCGACCCCTTCCTCTGAATCCTCTCCTCAGATACCCCAAGGCCCCAGCGTGCCCACCGACTTTCAGACCACCAGCTACCCTTTTCGTGAAGAACTAGGCCATGATCATGATTTTGACAGTACGGACGCCATGAACGCCTTGATGTTCAATATGGATGATTCAAACTACGC
Source organism: Termitomyces sp. DKA64 (assembly GCA_017657295.1). Taxonomy (NCBI): domain Eukaryota; kingdom Fungi; phylum Basidiomycota; class Agaricomycetes; order Agaricales; family Lyophyllaceae; genus Termitomyces; species Termitomyces sp. DKA64. The sequence continues at coordinate 128,182 of JAGGAV010015540.1, read as the reverse complement.
AGGGGGATCGGTTTCGGGCGTTCCCTACAATTCACACCATCCCTATGCCGCTCCGTACCCATCTAGGGAACCCACCAGCTATTCGAGTCATCCTCCAGCGACGTCGCGGCGAACGCGGTCTTCGATCCTCCCGCCCCAACAGCCGCCCCCTACCAACTCTTTACCTCCCGCGCCCATCTCCGAAACCAAGGTTGATTCCTCGTTGCAACAAAAGAATTTGGGTGTTCATGCACGTCAGCGAGGAGATTCGATAGGTCACATTAGTACAGGCTCCAGCTTGGAGGCCTTGAGTGAGGAACATGATGATGGCCACTTGGATTCACAACAAGTCCCGGGAGAAATGTCTGGAGCAAAACCAAAGTCCTTCGTCCCTGATACCCCGCGTAACACAAAGCGAGATTCCCATCCTCTCCCTCCTCTACCATTCTCTTCAGTGTCGCCTGAGACTCGCATATCTAACCCCCTACAACCTCCACGGTCTCCTCAATCTGTCGCCTTGCAACGTCCACGTGGATTCTCCCATGTCGCAACATATACAGAATCCACGCTCTTTCCGCGGAGAACACCGAAGCACTCTGCACCTACAACTCCTCGATCGTCGTCACCTGCAGACTCGACCATTTCAGCAGGATCTGCCCCGAAATCCACAGCGTCATCTCTTCCTGCTGCTATGCCTCCGGTGCCAACAGGACGAGGTCGCTCATCATCACAGCCAGGTCGACGACCATCAATCATTGGTGGTCGTATATCCCCCCTTGACCAACCGCAACCTCCATTACCAGAGCCAGTAGTTAATAGATCTAGCATGCGGAAGATTTCGATTCCATCAAGGATCAATCCCACTCCTCAACCAAGTGGCCTAACGTTATCTCAAGCTTTGCCAACCAGTCTCCCTACTACACCCCCATCACCATTGCCGCCGGCCCCTCCTGATGACCCTCTGCTGAAACCATATCACTTGATGAATCTTTTGAGAAACACGATGACTTCACCGACAGGTGGTTACGTGACTCGTCGATTGCATGTCCCTCAGGAAGTCTGGTCTCAGGGTGGGGCAAAACTTACCAACGTCGTAGAAAAGGTTCGAGTCGTGGCTATCTTGTGCACTGCTTTGGACGATCTGCAGGTAAGCAGTGCTGAGTACTTTGGTGCCGGAAATGTCTGCAGTGGGCTTGCCTTGGGAATTGGGAGCATTGGAAGGAAAGAGGCTGATGCGTGGCTGTCCAAGTTGGAAGAATTCTCGTCGATATGTGATGGAGTGGTGACGAATTTCGGGAGAAAGTTGAGCGTAGGGGAGGGCTTTGTTCCTAAGAAGACCTGGAGTGACAAGCTTACTCGTGGACTTGATAAGATCACGAACGGCAAGAAGTGAGGCTCAGATAAATTTGAGTTTAATTCTTCTGACTGACCAAACCAAACTTGTGTTTCTCTCTCCCAGCCTGGACTCCCCGGCCACCTACGTTCACAACCTCATAAGACTCTTTCAGCATACCCAGCTCCTCGACGAGCATACAAAGGCAGTGTTGACGCAGCCCTCTGTACCTGCCTACGCTGCGTTTCCTCCCGACATACGGATGTCCACTGAGCAAAAGTTGAAGCGCGCGTCGGAGTTCTTTGCCAGCGTCGTGCTTACCTTTGTGATTCGGGACCTTTCGCAACTTCTCGACAAATACGCAAAGAAGTGCGAGAAATGGCTTGCTGAATAACTGATCAGCTGTCGATGGCCGCCGCCGCTGCGGTGGTGGTGGTGGTGTATGATATAGCGAAACGGGCAGGCGAAAAATATTCGCGGGGCCTCTGGTCAAGTGCCGTACGCATAGTGGAATTCTTTTCTATTCTTGTATTTTATCTGCTTAGATATTGCGAAACTTTTCTTTCCAGATTGCCCTCCCTTTGCATTGCATATTTTGCCTGCCTATGTTGTAGGTGTTCACTCACCCATACCTTAGCTGTGATTTCTACCCGTCCACTTACATTTCCTCTATTATTTGGTATTTTGGGCCCTGGTTTGTGCATACTGCTTCCGACACTTTTTATGTAGGAATTTAAATATAAAGCCTTCGTTCTCTCAAGCTATATATATATATTATTGTGACCGATGTTTGAACGAGTCTTGTCTTGGTTTGCTGGTGCCATGAACCCAGTCCAACAACCCAATGGTCCCGAAATTGACCAAGAACTTTTGATGGTGCAAATCATGTCGTTGGGCGGACCTGGCGAAGAAATCATAGCCGGAATGCACGGTTGTAGTTTCCAACAACTCGAGTGCGAGAAAGATCCAGAAAGTGAGGATATGACTGTGGATGAGCATGAGGGGTAGTGAGATGGGCAGGATATTGGCCAAGATGTGCTCAGTGAGGCTCGCGTACTGAGCTGCGAGCGCAACGGGGGCGGTGAATCGGTGATGACGCTTGTGAATCAGGGGATAGAGGGCCGGGTGATGGAACAGACGGTGCGTGTAATAAAACATGATTTCACGCATGACGAAGGCGAGTAGGAGATCGCGGACGAGCTCTGATGGGCCGGGGAGGATGGGGTCGAAACGGTAGGACGGCGGTCTTGCGAGACTTGACGCGAGCTTGAGCGCGCCGATGTGCAGCAAAGTGGAGACAGCCTGGTTCCGCGCGACGATCGCAAAGCACTCGCGCAGGTCTGAAGGTCGGGGTTGCTTTCCTTGGTTCTGCAGCTTGTGCCGGGCTGAGAATTCGGGAAAGGTGTATGGGAGAAGGAGGTATGCTGCGGAGGTACACCAGAAGAAGATGAGCTGGAATATAAGTGTGCCGTAGAACTCGAGGGTTGGGGGTGAGTGGTGGAGCAGGAGCTCCTCCCACTTGGACATTGTAGGGAGAGCCTAGGAAGGGGCGGTGGGTGATTGGCAGCTGATAAACATGATGGCAACAACCACGGTCATGATCAAATGACATTTGACCGCGCGGCTCCAGAGGAAACGGGAATTTGGATTCATGCAAGTCGCAAAGTTGGCATTTCTTTGACAGACAGGGTATCATTCATGCTGAGAAGGACTATAGACGGTAAATTGCTGATCCAAACGAGCCTGAGCAGGGCCAAATACTGTTCAAGCTCTCGGAACGCGCTTTCTGGACGAGCTGACATCGGCCGAAGGGTGGTTCCAAGAAAGAAGTCGGGGTGTGGCTGTATGGCTATGCGCCACAAGATGAGATTGATTTCTGATACGGTAAATATTTCCTAAAACGGAAGAAGCGAGATTGTGTCTATGAATTGCAAAGGGTCGTCTTGGTCTAGAATGCGGGTGTGGTATGTTACTAGGGAACGTGGAATATGATACAGAATGTGGTCTAAGAATAGGTGTGAGGTGCGACGGCAATAGACTGGTATGTAGTGTTAAGCTGGTGAGATGATTTCCTTCGGGATCCGGGGCACGGGCGGGGCCGGCGAGGGGTGCTGGAAGTACGAGGAACAGGTGGACAGGGCAGAGACACGACGCAAGGAACGAGGGGGGATGCTCGCTGGAGGAGGGGTAAGATGGGGGACCAAAGACATACAGTTGTCTCGTCCAACGGGGACCCACTTGTCGGCAAAGCTCATGCGGTCGGATTCCGTGTGCCGGCGCAGGCTGTGGAGGCGTGGGAGGGCGGGAGAGAGGGGAGAGGGGAGAATGATTTGGACGTGGCTGGCTGGAGCGTGGGGCAAGCCGCGGAGGTTTGTGCGACTGGTGTGTCTCGAGACGGAGGAGAGAGAGGCGGTGGAGACGGGGCGGGGACGAGAGACGGAAGAGACAGGAGACGGAAGGGGGTCGAAGAAGGGGTTCTGGGGAGAGTCTGGGCGGCCGTCGGGCTCGTCGTACTTGAGGATGCGGTGGTGGGCGAGGGGCTGGACGGGCGGGAGGGGCGCGGCGGGGCGGCGGCTGTCCGCGCGGAGGAGGTTGGCAGCGACGGCGAGGACGAGGAACGCGGCGACGACGGCGCAGACGACGACGATGAGGAGAGTCGTGCGTGACAGCGCGGCGGGCATGGTGGAAGGGGAGGACAAGTCACGGCTCGGGTCGCGCGCGTGACAGCGCGGCGGAGGGAAGGACAAGTCACGGCTCGGGTCGCGCGCGTGACAGCGCGGCGGAGGGAAGAACAAGTCACGGCTCGGGTCGCGCGCGTGACAGCGCGGCGGAGGGAAGAACAAGTCACGGCTCGGGTCGGACTTGGCTCGCGCCATGTCGATCGCGTCGGGGCGTGCGCGTCCGCTGGCTCAGCGGCTGCTTTTGGCGTCGGACGGCGGGCTGCGGCCGCTGGCTGCGTCGGCCGAGCTGTCGGACGAGGTCTATGACGTCGTTGCGCTGGCGCTGCGCGCGTTTGTCCTGCCGTGGTGGTCCCGCATCTCGCGCTACGACAAGCAGCTTCTGCCGCAAATCACGCTCGTCGTCGTCGCCGTCGTCCGCACCCTCGACGCACGTCTCCACGCCGTCCACCTCGCCCCGCTCGTCCTCGTCCACGCCCCCGCCATCCTCGCCCAGCACTACCGCGACTACCGCGCCGCACGCCGCACCCACGCCTCGCTCCCCGAGCTCTTCCACCAGCTCCAGCCCCACATCGCCGTCTCCCCAGACGGCCGTCTCCATCCCGAGTACTTCCGCCATCTCCTCGACCACATCCTCCGCGTCTGTCTCCCCCCCGACGACTACCAGCCCGACGCACAGCGTCTCCTCATCCGCGAAGTCATCCTCAAGCTTCTCCTCGACAACATCTTCCCAAGGATCACCCAGCCCTGGTTCATCCAGAGGTCCATCCTCGATCTCCTCCAGCTCCAGACACAGGCAAGTCTCCCGATCCTTTTTCTTCCCCGTCACTCAATCCTCTGCAGCAGCACCGTCCTCCGTCGCCCCCTTCCTCGGGTTCCTTTTCCTTCCACACTATCATCGTTCTCGTTCTCTCCGCCATCCAAACCATCTCGGGCGCCTGTCTCACTCTCATCCATGCCTACAAAACCACCCTCTCCACCATCAAGCGTGTCAACAAACGGAACCCATCTCCGTCTCAACACTACGCCGAACCACTACTGACCGCATTTTCAGAAATCTTTACCCTCCAAGACCGCACGGCCTCCACATCCCTCCTCACCACCACCCGCATAATCACCGACCTTTCATCCTCATTCCTCGATCGGTCCGTTTCCTTTTTTCCTATCCCCCAAAATCCCAATTGACTCTCATCCCACCAAGCCTGCTTCCGCACCTCCTCGAGTCCCAGCTCTCCCCCGCCTTCATCCTCTCAGTCACCCGCACAGCCAAACGCACTCTCTTCCCCAACGGCTACCCCGGTCCGGCCCCAATCGACCCCACACCAGAAGAACAGGCCGAGTTCCACGCACGTCTCGTCAATTGGCGACCTCGTGGTGCCCTGGGTACGTCCACACCCGCGTTCCTTTACCCACTCCTTGACAAACGACGCGGCAGCAACGCGTCTCCTTCCCCTCCTCCTCGGTCCAGATCCGTCAAACACACTCGAGGCCGCGCTTGATCCCCTCAGCAGCGCCCCCTGCAACATGCACCTTGTGCTGTTTCTCTTTGATCTCGTCATCTTGGAACTCTTCCCGGAACTCGCGTTGCCCGTCAGTAATGCGCATGGTAATAATAGTGACGGCGAGAGTGCGTGAAGGAAGAGGCATCCCGAAGAACCATTGGTCCCACTTTACGATATTTCGATGAGAGCACTCAACTGGCCGTCCAACTACGTAACAAAAATATCTAAATGTACAGTATGTATATACAAGCGCAAGTACGGTGTCCACATTATACAACAAGATCAAGCACGGTATAGTACAAAATTCCAAAAGGTCAATTAGAACCGTGCCTCCGCTGCCCGCAGCGCAGCACCCAGTCCAGCGCGTACGATTCTGATAATCTCCGGCTACGGAATGTCAGAGCTAGAGATGCCGAGTCAAGAAAGAAACAGCGCCTTACGAGCAGAAAAAGCCGACGTGCGAGCCGGCGGAGGCGTTCTTCAGGGTCCTGCACACGACGTTGGACCAGAGGGAGAGGACCGGGTGCAGCAGGTGGTGCGACGACAGGAGCTGGTGCCTATGCTGGCGTTACTGAAGGTTGAGACCGCGTCTATTGAAATACGTACAGCCACTGGATTGCTGGGATGTATAGTGGCGAGAGGGGCAGCCGCGGAGGGAGTTTGAACAACCATAGCCGACGTCTACTATCAAGTCAGATGAACCGCAAAGATATTTTTTCAGAGGGGACCATACACTCGTTTGACGATTCACAGATTGTTGAAGAGATCTGTAAAATTCTTCAAATGTCTTTTCCTAAGATGAATCTCGTTTGTGAGAAGACGAAAAAAAAAAACAGTAGTAAAAAGAAAACAAACCTGGTGAGGGATGTAACCTCGGTGTACAGGGAGGATACGATTATACGGGTGAAACCGTTGTCCCGTACGAGCTTGGTAGGGAGGGAGGCAGTACGAGTCATCCCAATAGTCCAGTGCAGTCGCCGCCTCGTACAGTGGAAGTACAAAGGCGCTGCTGGGGCCAGGATACGGTGGAGGCGGGTCGTGCGCAGTAGGAGGTGGAGTCATGGTGGAAGGGAAGGAACGTTTCGGGGCCCTATTTATCTAGTTTTTTTTTTTTTCATTGTCCCCGTGTGCTTCTCGAAAAAAGGGTTCCTTACTCATTCTGAACGTCAACACTTCTCCCATCTTTCAATCAACCCGCTTCTTCTCGCCGAAGGAACCTCATCATCGGCAAGCACTGCTAGAGGATCTTGGCGCCACCTCTCTCTCCCAATCCTCTCAATAAACCATGAGGACAGGTGTGACGGGGGGAAAATAGGTTCCGTCTGGCCCGATTGGTACATGACTCCCTATGCGATCGCGTGGAATTTGAGATCTCAAGCGGAAGCAAATTCGCTGAGGAGGGCACCTTTCCCTCATCGAGAACGTACATTCCTGTGTATTCCGAAAGAAGCTGAGGGAGATTATGAACATACCGGCCGCGAAATACATCAACTCACGTTGACTGACAACAATACGGCACCATTTCCCAGGCTCAACATGTCCTTCTTGCTTTAGCAACAACCCCGCCAAAAGCACCCGACTCGCACTGCGGACGCGCCGAATTCCGCCTGTTTCCCTCGATACGTGACAGGGTGATAGCCAAAACTTGGGTCTCGTAGCGTCGGAAACGAGCAATCAATGTGCATGTCCTTGCTGGCTACATGCGACTGTTGAAGAAGGCTTTGGCTCCCTTGAATGACGACCCCGGACGATTGAGCGCTCTGAGCCGGCCACTGTAAATCGGGACCTGCGCTGCTATGATTTGCCATGGGAAACGACTCGTCTTTGCTACTGAACGTCTCCATATCGGGGTCTTTGTTCTTGTAACTTTGTCTTGGACCAAACTGCCGAAAGGACGTCATGGACAGAAGCATCCGTTTTTCAAACAAGACGTCTTTGTAGTCCATTGCCGTCGTTGTTGTTCTCTTGACAGAGACAACATTTCGAGCTGGACTTTTGTTCAAAGGCTCTTTCTTACCTGTCCACACGTCAAATGCACTTCACTACGACTCTCATGCTTGCCGGGCCAATTATTTCCTCGACCCGTCTCTCTTCTGGTCAGCTTGCATCCATCGAGCGACCACAAGGTCGGCGACGCCCAGCCCTTGTCAATAAGCCAAATGTATCACAAGGACATGTCACGATCACGTGATTGACACATCCCGAACAACCCGAACGTGTGAGTCACGCAATTTTTCATCTTGTCTACCACCAATGATGAAGGCTTCAAATCCATGGCATCTGTACAGAGGTCCGGTCAGCATGGAAAGATCATAAATCAACAAAGATGGTTCAACACCTCAAGAAGAACATCAAGACTTGATTAGCAACATTCAATCGTCTGAACCAAATGTTCAACTCAAGAACAAGATTCCAAGATGACAATCAATGATAGGACAACCTTCAAAATCTATGTCATAAGGTCAATGTCAGATACTGTCCGAGACAAGCATGCGTTGTGAACGCACCGGTCGGTTGCTTTGGGCGCCACACCTGTCATTTCCTGCCCAAGGAGCGATCTCGAGATTAAGGAAACGATATTTAAGCTCTGCGTGTCTCCTCCTGATTGAAAAGCCTTGCCGCAACAAAGTCTGCCTCCGGGGTTTCTCCACCTAGTAAAAGGGGGAAGCGCCACAAGTCCAATCTCAAGATGTCCCAGTCTTCAGTGTCATTTGAGCTATGTCGATCCCGTTGTCGCCTTTCGTGTGCATGGACACCCTTTGAATTATTCATTCCAATTCTCTCCAGAGTCGCCTTTGGACGGCAGAACTGCCTCTGCGCAACTAAAGGCTATCCATCCGCCAAAACAAGCATCCGAAACAGTACTTTGGTGCATCTAAACTCCTATTGACCCATCAGCTCGAATCACCATTCATCTGGTTACCTACCTCCAAAATTTACTCGAAAACGAGTTCATTGAGTGAATACAACCGGCTCTCCGTTTGACGTCTGGTGGAAATCGTCTTGTCCGCAGGAATTCGGTGCGTGGAGTTGTGCTTTCTGTCCATCAACGCGGAGTACTGCTAATCTTCCCCCTTGTCTGAACAACGTTCCATTTTTTTCTTCACCGTAGCGGGAGGTAACAGGTGGTTGATGTGTATCGGGCAGGTCGAGCGAGAACCATTCACCACTGTCGATGCACGGTATCAAGGCCAAAATGCAACCAAATCCATGCGACCTCCTCCTATTCTCTCGAGGTACCTTGGGCAAACGACGGCTAAAGGGTATCTGTGTGTTGACCCTATCAGCGAGGTCCCCTTTTGCAGCGAAGCCCATTGATGTCGGGCATCCCGAGTCTTGTATCAGAGGTGGAATTGATTGGTAGAGGTGAGCAGGTATGCAACTCTCGAAAAGGCCGGTCCTATGATTCGTATCGCAGAGCTGGCTGGGTTGGGAAGAGGCAAGAGTTGTTGGCAATCGGAAGAAGAAGAGTGGGAACTTGGTCACGACCCATGACAAAGGGACCACCCACTCCCTCTTATAGAATACAGTATCAGCACCTTGTGCTGTGATTTTTCCAAACCAATAAACCTAGCGAGCGTTGTGTATGCGTCTACAGCTTCCTCTACCCCGCTTTTGAGTGTTCCTTTTCAAACAGGAAACCCCGAGATTACTCGTTCATCTATGGATCGTCTCCCCCTACCCCCCGTCACATTCAAATTTCCAACCAAGCAACTTTCAATACGAATCATATTCAAAGGCCACAAAAACCCCTAGGCTCCTTCATCACCCAACCTCAGCTCAAATGATGGAGTCTGAACCCCTCGTTGGTTTGCATGAGCGACGCTGCCTCCGTATATGTCGTGAAAGAAAAAAGTCTTGGGATTCATAACGATGGTGATCCTAACAACTCGAAATTTACCCGCAACAAGGCTCATTTAATTATTGGGCAGGAAAAGGAGAACCTCTACAGACCGGACAAAAGTGGACGCAATCCATGTAGTTCAAGGTAGTTCACTGGCAATAATCATTAACGATAAACCGCCAAATCAAGTTGAGTACACATAGAACGTTGCAATTTCTGAGTATTTAACATTACAATTTTTTTTCTCAGCTAGCTGTGTTCAGGATCAAGAAAAAAAAACTCCGTAACTGGAAACGAGGAACGAGGTATACTAAAGCCTTGGAAGAGGTTAGTTAACATCAAGGGAGAAAATGGTGGGCTTGCCAACAAAGGCATCATAATCGTCTATCCGGTGTTCAAGCCATTGTTGAGAAAATGAAAGTGCAGAGAGGTCAGGGCCTCTTTTCATGTATTAGGCGAATACTTATTTTGAGTCCGTTTATTAGATGCCCCGGCTCACGATATCGATATTTTATGAGGCACTTGATTCAGATGACTGGTATAATGTTATTCATAAAGCTTACTACTGAGCCAACAATTTTCCGTCAAAACCCTTGTAAGCACGTTGGCAGGCTTTGGTCGAATTTGAGAATTGACGTATTTCTATCCCGAACTAGAGATGTTTTGTAAAAGCCCGGGGCCGATCAGTACACTGAACCCGTGGTCGATGGGGGATTTTTGGAATGCGGTAACCTGCTGCACGTTGAACAATCAAGGCACCGAACTTTTCTCTTGGGTGTCCACTAAATATATCATTTTCTCGGTAAGCTGCGGGCCATGCAGCCAGATCACCTACTCCGCCACAGAGGAGCTGCTTTCAGATACCTTGTTCTTTTCATGAATCCGCCCGGTGGTTTGATATTTTGATTCAAATGCAACGCATCCAGATTTATCTCGAGCAATCACACACTCGAACGTTACATGTGAAACTCAGTGAGAAATCAACTGTTCGGCACGCTCTTTACTGCCCTTTCGAATATTTTATTGAGACCCGAGCTATTGCTGTGGTTAGAAAATGGTCTAAATTCGTCCTTCCCCCGGTCATTACCACCCCATCACATCCACCATTGCCACTTTGACCTCAACCCCGCTCGAAGCCCCCATTCTTCCGCAGTTTTGATTTTTCTGAGCCTACAGAAGGACCGTGGGACTCTTGACCTGACCTCCCCACCCCAAATAAAAATCGTAGACCCACCATTTAGTGAAGGCTTGCGCCCTAGACGATCTCTCGCGCGAACTTCCCGTGTTTTGGCCTACCTAAAACCTATCATTACCACGAGTGCAGGCAGAGAATCGGCACTGGCAATGAGAAATTTTGCGATGCTGTGACAAAATTTCTACCTGAGTCATTCCGTCTTTCCTTCCTCGAGTCAGCCCTCCAGATGTTCAGATAGGGATAAAGGATAATGCTGCGGCGCCTTCTTATCTAGAAGCTCCGTCAAAAGATCCGTTTGTTTGATATGACGCCGATGTACATAGGAGTTTCTCGACGGTGGATGTCCATGTGAGTGATAGGCTGGGCAGGACTTCATGGCCAGAGGGCAAGAAAAAAAAATCGGACGCACAAGTATGCTAGTGTCCTCCTAGCATTAGCCGTAAAAATTCCCATAGATAAAATCCACGGTGTCGACGAACACGAGATATCAGCGTAATATGGCCTGCCAATAATAATCCTCATCAGACTCTGGACTCACCTGGAGAATCTGAAATTCTGAATCAAGTAGGTTAAAGTGGATACATCGACGATGCCACAGACGAGTAGTGTATGCACCCATTTTACTGAGACATTTTGACCCAGTGTAGGTGAGACTGCAAAAGGAGAAAGATTTGAGGACGGAAGCAAGAAAAGGGCATTTTGAGATCTCAGATATTCACATGTCTGTTTCGCTCGAAAAGCCAATGGTGATAGGACTGACTGAGAAAGGGCTGGAGTGGTTGGTTGGTTGGTTGAAATTGTCGGGGTTTTTTTTTTTGGATTTGGACCCTTGTTATTATACACTCTGCCCACAACCCTACAACTCTGCCACTCGATACCAGATCAGCTCCCTCGGGCTGTCCGTTACTCACCTGGGTATATATTTACTGGGCTGGTGGGATCAACAAGAATGACGCTTCTCAATAGGCTGGAATATGGGTGGTTGCCAGGAAATTGACCCCTGGATGTTTCACACCCTGGCCTCGTTAATGCGCTTGCTTAACCATTTTGCGAGTTTCGTGCACCGCCGATCCATCAAATGACGAGGAAGCATGGGAAGAGAAGGTTCTACAATTGTTGATTCTTGGACATATGCGCATTTGCCAGTGCCGTGAGTACATAATTTCTAGTCCTCAAGAAACGGTCTTGAATAAATGGATAGATTAAGTGTCCTTCTAGTATCCCATCTGGCTTATATTAGTCGCGAAGAACTTGTGAACATCAGAATGCTCAGTCTAATCACACTACTTCAGTCAACGCTATAATTACGCTGCGGCACTCACCGAACAGACTTGATCAAGACACACAGGACTATGGCATTCGGAACAAAATTGAAGGTAAATGACTCGATGAACATTCAGTTTCATAGTTTCCAGACATCAAGGTCATTTGCTGGGACTCAAGAGGAACTCATAATAGTCGGGGCATCCTCAAGTACCGTGAAAAGACTCTTTGTGGCTGACGTTTTTTTCCTGCCCTGGATGATTGTCGTAGAGTCACAAGGCGGGGATTGGCGATCGAGGAGCGGCCGAGCAGAAAGACCGAGCTTCCTTTGCCGATGTTGCTATATAGGAGGCTGACTAGAGGGATTTTCAAGTTTCTCTGGCTTTCTTCGGACAATTGTATTCTGGACTTTGCAGATCTTGATATCGCGTCTAGCGATAGAATGATGTCTTGCGATTTGGCATGGATTTGAGGTCGTTCGTAACTTCTCTTCAGCTCGTAGGTCATTTACTAACCTGTCTTATATCCCAGAGGGAATGATTGCACAAAACATGATCGTTTAAATCGCGGAACGGGGCAAAACGAGGAGTCACTCAACGAATATCGGCCCCGTGTTAATCACGTGAATGTGATGAGGTAGCCCTCAAGATGAGCATGGACGTCAGAGCAGCTAGATTGCCCCAATGAATAGACGGGGGCCACTTTCATGAGAGACGGTCTCTTTGTCGTTCGAGATGAGGGACATGTCGAAAGAATCAAGGTGAGAGTCAAGCAACAAGTCCATGCCGTTGTACGTGAGAATGAGCCTTCGTTTCAGAAAAAGTATAGCGCGATCAGAGGAAGAAGTCTCAACTCTATGGTTGCCCAGAGCCAGGAGTTCAAGTCAAGATGTCCATGGGATGGACTCCAGTTCTTCTTTGATTTGGAATCACTCGACCAATGAAATTCTATCCTTCTCATGAAATAAGCTCTTCAGAAACGCCTGTCCGCCGCTGAACTGAAACGTTGTTAGAAGTTAGGAAGGAACATATTTCCGTGAGCAGGGACGGAGACTTGTTGGACCACGCGGGCGAAAGGGAAGGACTACCATCAAACCGTGTGTACCGGCCTGGGAATCCAACATTCTCCATCACAATGCCTTGCAATATTCAATTTGGATTTTCAAAAGAGACTCGCTGTTCTCGAGGATGAAGACAAGAGACCGAAGAAATGCTTCCGCACCTAATATCAAACGTGATTAGCCATGATGCATGAGCTATATTCTGTCACCTTCTTCAAAATCGGCTGATCACCCGGACGGCCCTCACTTTTTGTATCATGAGAGCTAAATGGAAGCGCGAGAGCTCCGGGACGTGGAGGAGACGTGGTATGGATCAAGGAAGGGTTCATCCGGATAGCAATTCTTATTGAGGCAGGGGCCAATCGCGATCGAGACAGGGGTGTGACCTGTCGACGGCGCGGCGACCTTAAAAGCTTGAAAACGCTGAAGCTTCATCAACATCGATCATTGCTCTCTATGTGAACGTTCTTAATGCCTCCCCTACATCGTAATTGGCACATAAAACGTTCCCACCCTACTTCTCCCCACTCCAAGTCTGCCTCTGATGACATCTGCGAATGTTCATGTTGATGGAAATCATCGCCGTGATGCGACTGGTATGTCCATCTTAGTTGTACGTCTCCTCTTATTTCTTTTCTAGAGCATATACAGAGTTTAGTCGTCCAGCCGCTTTTATCCTACGACGGATTCAATAGTCCTTATGTCCATTTCTATTTTTCTACGTTGATGAATCGAACTCTCATCTTGTTCGCTTCTCCAGGTTCAATCTCCTCTCATGCTTGCTCAAGTGCCTTCGCCACATTTTGCTGGTGTTGTGTTCACAGCTCATACCTATCCTGCATTGCCTCAGCATGCATGCATAGATGAAAGGGAGCGACAGCGTCAACGCCTTATCAAGCTGTTCTCGATCGTGAGCTTCTTATTGTTTGTACTGCGCTTTTTATCTGAAAAGCCTGTCTCAGCCGGAATTCTTTGAAGTAGTCAGAGAAGGATGGGGTACTGCGGTCAGAGAAGAGTGCCAAAAGACCGTTGCGCCTGTCGAGGATGTTAGTCGAGCAATGACGCTGGAGTGCTCTGATGAGACCGCGCCATGCTGACAAATAAGATTAGTATACGCGTTTGTTTGCAACGTACTCTACGTGATTGTAAAAGTACTTTCCGAGGATGTATCATCTTGATATGCCTTGTACAATATCAGCTCTGTTTCTTGAGAGGGATGATGGTCCTTCGTCTACTAGGTTTTTCCGATCTAGTAGGTTCATCCGATCTGTCCATACTATAATCTCATTGTATATGAGTCTATATGCATACAACTCTTGCCACAGTACCGTAGAGCAATACAACATTGATTTTGGATATGTCATTATATTCTGTGACGTACAGGCGGTAACAGCCATTGGAATTTTCCCGTATTGGGGATTGTGGAACTAGGAGAATGATTAGACCCCCACCAGTCATAATCTTTGAGTTGATCTGAACTGGGCGATACTGACTCTCCTTGGTTCAGATACTGGTCATGACGTAGGAGAAAATATACGTAGAATCATCGTCGCCACACGAAAGAAGTCATTGAGACGGTGATGAAGTTCTCCCGTAGATCCTTCAGTAGCTGGTCGTGATAGAACTTCTGAATGTGTGACAAGAAAGTGGGAAATAGATATAATATACTTATGTGAGTATCACGCTCTGACTCCGACCAAAAGCGCCACCTGAAAGAACATAAATTGCCACAACAACGAAATATCGGATCGTAAGCGCAGTCCACATCATTCCAAGGCAGCTTGGCGCCAGTTCGGACACTCGTTACCATTGATCTAGAATACTCCCCTCCCCACTCGGAAATCGCGGTTGGTTTTGAGGATCGCGGCAAGAATGAAGGCAATATCAGTATGGTAGCCAGCTGCAAAGACCATCCATACATTGTTGACAGGTTCTGACAATCGGAGTGACCCCGGAATGCAGGCTAAAATGCTACAATGCTGGAGATACACTAATACCAATATCGCGGTTAAAACCTGATCATGACCCACCTGATTGTTTACACCACGGCGGTCTCGCGCTCCGGACATGAACGCGAAAATCGTCAGGGATCCACAGCTATTCAGGCGCAAAGCCTTTGCAAATGCCCCGGAGGTTTGGACCTGGACGCTTGGAAATGCTTGATTTGATTGCGAAGTTAGCAATGACCGACCAAGGTTGGGAAAAGAATCCTTACCTTGGATATATAAACTCTCCTTTGGTCACAATGTTCTTCCCTAGTAACATTATGTGTTTATGTTAGACGGTTTCATCGTTCTTGGTCAAAGCTTTTCTCCAGTGGATCTGAAAACAAACTGCTACTTCGCAAGTACCCAGAATTGCATTTCCTAGATGTCCTTATGACGAGAAACATCAGATATGACCACAGATTTTTGAAATAAAAAATCATAGCTAAAAATGGGGGTTTCTTAAGGATCTTTCTGAGTGTCTGTCACGGTAAACCTCATGCGGGAAGATATAGGGGAGAAGTTTGGACTGTCTCGAATTGAAAAGAAAAAAATCGCTACTGGACAAGTCACCGAAGATGTGGAAATACTGGGCAACGTGAAACGATCACTATAGAATGGATTTGTGCAATGTAGCAGCAAAGGGTTAGAATTCGTGAGCGGAGTTGGGAGCTTTGAATACTCATCAGAATCTTCCTAATATTCCCACTCTTCCAATCTGAAATCCCGCTTTGCCGACTCCTTCACTTGAAGCTTCATCGTCTCTTAAATACCCCCGAGTCTATGTCAGGGTCTATATCGTTTTATCTGGATGCCTTTGATAAATCTGGTTTCTATCCACCGATGAATCGTCTCGCGGAAGGCCATTTTCTAGACACCATTCTAGGATCTTCAGGATACATGATATAGGTGTACATCGAGTTGAAGACGTATGGTAGGTAGTGGCATGGCTGGCAAGCAGCTGTAATCATGTCATTCCTCTTCTCCCTTGCAACTCTTGGTGACGTATATTATAAGATGTAACAACTTCACAATCACCATTAAGGGGAGTCATCGAATATCATTGTCGGTGATTTGAACATTTTGGGATGACAAGCCAGCGGGTCGTTGTGCATTGAGCCAACGATACTTATCGTCGATAATTTGATTCCGCTTCGCATGCTTAATATCTCTAGTCGAGGTTGAGGCGTTGCTAGGAGACGTCTAGGATGCAGCAGAAGGCAACAATGCTGAAATACGATTCAAGACGCAATGTGATTAGCAAAAAGCTCGGGGTTTGACGTGTGGCGCTTTTCATATCCTCAAAAGAATTATCCTCAAATACCGGACAGAAGTTTGCGATTTCGCAAGTGCAGATGGTCCAAGCAGGCCTTTCTCAGATCATGGTGCGATCCTGCATCGGCTATGAACATGGATAGAGGTGTGGTGTTCGGGATTCAGACAGGCAACGAAACCTTTCTCCGTAAGAACCGCGATTTCCTCTTGGCCTCAATAGGTCTTTGCGGTGCTGACTTGGGGCCTCAAATTTCTGCGCACCTGCTGGGGCTAGTTAGGTCCTTGCAAGACTTGTCACCTATGACTTGTCAGCGGCCCAACTTGTGTAGCTGTCTCATTCCAAGCACACTGCACAGGCGCCATAGAGACTCAAGAAAAAGTATCCATTTATGGACCGACCCCCGTCGTGGTCACGTGTTCTGCGCCATGCCCAATTATGGTAATCCCGCCTTTGTTCGAGGAAAGCGATCGAAAGAGATGGCGACTAAGAGAAGATATTTGTCCACCGAGGGCTATTATAAGAGTTTGAAAGGTCTTATGAAACATTCGAAATAGGGGCCTACAGGTTTGGTATGACATCCAGCTTTTCCAAGTGCATGGCGTTGGTTACAGGTTCGTGATCAATCCAAATAATCCCAGATTCATGGCTTGACGCAGGCCCAAGAACCGCACAAAACTGGCATGGAAACACGACCGAACATCCCAAACTTTGTAAGAAATCGGAAGCAGTCAAAAGTAATAGATCAAGTGAAATTCGAACGGAAGGCAGCCGACCATTGGGAATAGGGAATAGAGCCTTGAAATGCATCTGCCATTGAACATGTTCACTCGACCTTACTTCAAATATTCGTTGTCAATCGTCAATCAGCCAGCGGAAACAGAATGACATGGTCACCAGATGATCTTTCCCAGTTGGGCGACGAGGTGGAATAAGGCGCAAAGCTCTGGTTCAATGGGCGAGAAGCTCTCTTTGGGGCGAAGTCCGACGGGGCAGGTTAACCAGACTGTTTGTGCAGATTGGTATCTGGAAGCACGGGGAACCGTGACAAAATCCTCCGACTTCTATTCATCCATCCCTATCATACCAGGTTCCCTGAAGAACCCCCTTCCCCTTTTTTCAGGTCTTAGAATCTCCCCTACCTACCTTCTTGTGAAAAGTCTGCCAACAAAGACCGCGTTGGCAGACTTTCTAACTGCCAAATGCGGAGCACTTTCGAGTTGCGTAATCACCCCTACCTACGCCCTTGTCTTCCCAGGGTTCAGAACGATCCGTCCAACATGGCCATTCAAAATGTTCGTAATGTGACTGTTCTTTCCCATCCCTATATTCTGACCCGGTGCTGTAGCTTGCCCGCAACGAACTTAGTCGTCGTCGTCGTCGTCGTCTCGTAAATTTCTTTTTGGCTTCGAAGGACCTTTCCATTGAATTACTTTAGGCCTCGTCTGCCATCTCGGCCCATTTTGTCACTACTGTGTCCATGGTCCATCCATCGCCGCTTCAGCAAACAAGGCAAGATGCAAGAGAGTTGCAACATCACCGCCTCGTTCGCCTATTCGAGATAGTGAGCATCTTGTCATTCAATACTTCTGTGCCTCTGACGCGAGTCGCATGTACCTAGCCCGAGTTCTTCAGAGTTGTAAGAGAGGGGTGGGGTGCCGCAGTCAGAGCAGAGAAATGTGCGTCTACCTCTGTAACGACATCTGCGGGGAACGAAGAGAGAAATAATGTGCTTGGGCCCTCTGACAACGAGACCACTGCTGACCACAAGTCGGGTTCGACTGCATCCATGTGACAGGTATCTTGTGTCCTGCTCGACCCATCTACTTTTTCTTCGTATCACCTGTACTCCTTGCTATCTTCGCATACCACAAAAGTCGCTCGTCCCTGTATACATTTATATTTCTATTCCATGTGAATACATGTGCTATATTACCTCTGAAACAACGAGTACGAGTGATTGAGATAAATCAGCCACTGTCTATTGCTAGTAGGATATGGACTCACGCCTCTCGGAATTTACCTCCCCAGTAGCTAGAGTCCAATTCAACAAAGTGATCCTCTGATCCTCTGGGCTCAAGTTGCATAGAAAATGAACTACTTTCTACTTGTAAATCTCGAATGAATTGACATCGCCCTTGCATAAGTTTTCATACACTCGTCAGGGGGCTTGAAAGCGACAGGCGACAAACGGGCGGTATACGCATTCTGATCTGTTGTGACTATGACTATGTCGTGACGTAACCCCAGATGAATGTTAAACGTTGAGCGGTTGAACGGCCGCCACGAGCATGCCATAAACACAGAGTTTGAACCACTTCCCAGCGTCACCTGGCAGATACTAGTCTCTCGACATGAGAAGGAGAAGTTAGATGCCTGCAATAATGTAAAAACGTGAACTGAGAGACTAGGGCTGCAGAGGACAGCTTGTTTTAAGTAAACAACAAACTAGATCAGTAGAATACGGAGACGAGTCCTCCAGCCGGGCGACCAGATAGGGGCTACAGTCCGATAATCAATACAATCATAGATTGGGAGACCTGACGGTGAGGGACCTCAGAAGTTGAATGATAAAGACAAACCGACAACGTCTCCTGACTGACCGAATTTTCGTCCTTTTCAGAAATTGAAATCTCGGTGAACCTCAATGTTCTATGTTCTCAGTAATCGGATATCTGCAGACTCGAAATTCGAACCCAAAGATCAGTCTTCTTCAGATCGCATTACTTGAAGCAGAGGACCACCAACTTACAAATGCGAAAAGAATGTCTGAGAATGTTATCCGAATGACGATGGCCAGTGACACTTGTGAACAAAGCTTATCACTTGCAGGTACATGTCTCCCACGACAGAAACCCAGGGAAAGGATGATGATTCTAGGGGAAATTTGAAATTCTGGAATAACCCTTTGCTTAAAGTTCCCATTGTCTCGATCGCCACCACTGGATGATAGTGTATGCCAATCCTTTCTCAGTTCGCCATCTGCCGGGTATCATGTATCTTGACTCTCTCAGTCAAAGTTCGCACCTGAACTATCAGACAATTATCGCTCTAAAATAAAATTCAACCAACATTTCGCCGCCCGCTTTGTAGTCGAGTCTAATTGGGCTTCATTATACAATGGCCTTATGGCAGGTTCAAAGGGCATATTTAGAGGGGATGACTTTGGGATGCTGGAGAATCTCGGTCGCAAGATGGTGGCGTGGTCCAAGAAATGAATCACAGGATGCTTCAGCCTCGGTGCGATGTGAAAATCACACCTTTTGCATATGACTGAAGGTGGCAGAAGAACGGGAGAGTTACAATCATGAGAAGGCTGTTCGCGGGGCATCGCAGAAGGTTTTCAGATGACGGATAATCGATAGATAAATGGATTCACGCACACGATGAGGATAACAATTTGTGATCACTTCGATGTAGAGCTTATAAACAACAGGTGGTGAAGGGACGTTGAACGCGGATTCTTCAAATCGGCATTGATAAAAATCGTGGTACTGGAACTCTGCATGATTCGGGATTTCTGGGCTAGACATGTGGCGTTTCTTCAGAAGGGGACACTTCCGTCATAACTTGTTGCAAGCGAAAAACAGTGAAGCAGGGGTTGCCAAACAAAATGTGCGTTTTTGTTCTTCGGGACGGTCTGTTGACAAGACCTATCTTTTTGAACTCGAAGGTATGTGTACTTGTGGCTACGATGTTCCGTCCTGCACCCATCGCGGGTTGAGCTGTTGTAGCTTCACACATTCAGTTTGAATCTGAATCATTATTATGACTGCATGGTGAGTATCTTGTGTTGATGATAATCTTGAATATTATAATGACCGGATTTATTGTCAATGTGTAGGTATTATGGCATCGGCACGTTGATCATCAGTGGCGGCGTGCAGGAGAAAAGGACTCAACGTCGAGTCCACGTCAACCACGTGATCGCCAGCGTGTACAGAACCCCAGATATCAGGGCTTCAGCGTTCAGTCTTGGAAGGAGGAAGGAGAGAGAACATTACTATGGATTGCAGCAAACAATCAAGAGCTAAAGAAATTGTGATGTCAAAGTATGTTGTCAAACCCCAAGAATTTTGTTCTGACCGAAACGAGATCATAGATGCCGATAGCACAGGAGGCCAGCTTATACATTTGCTGCAGGGTGCTCAAAGAGAATGGAAAAATGTCATTTTTTCGCCATTGAAACGAATCCTGGCCGAACGAATTCTGATTATTGTCCTTTCATCAGATTTTCCTAGCTACCACCAGGTTTCAAAGCATCAAATGACTGAGACAGATCGGAGCGCTCACTGGCACTCCCATAAAGACTCTATCTTGACTCGCCTGGGCCGCGGGAACAAAGCTTTTATAGGTTTTGGACGCCATAGATGATCATCGAGAATTTGGCCCTATCCCTGGATATCGATCGTAACGGGGCGGTTGGTTATGTCAACTCAGGACCCTTGCTGCCGCGAGTCTTGCACTTATCTGTGCATCAAACGTGAAACTCGGGACGCTCTGAGTCCAAAGGCATTGCGTCCGCGAAGAAGTTGGCGTAGGGAAGACAATATTTATTGAGCCTGGGAAATGGTGCTGTACTGTTGTCGCGACTTGTATGGATATATTTCTCCAGCTTGGAGTCGTGCACTTTCTTGGCAATTGTGTTTTTCGCCGTCGAGGACGGAGATATGATGCCTTTTCCCATTCGACAGGAAAAGAAACAAATATTTCCACTTTCTATCTTCAATCTATGCGATTGTACTCTTCCATGTCGAGTCCAAGTCGCTGCGATGAATATCCCTCCCTTAGGGTCGCGAGATATCTCAGTATAAAATATTCGGTCAGACACTTGCTAGATGTCATATGCCAAAACGGTATCTGACCCTGTTTGTGAGAAGCGCGCTCAAATCAGAATGTCCCGCAAATTTTAAACCTTCCCCTGTTCTTAGTATACTATGGATGACGAAGCGCCTCCCCCGTACCCTGGCTCCGAGAGATCCTTTTTTCTTCCGACAGGCCTCGGTACTGTTATAAATGCCTCATACTGGGTAGACTCTTCCTGCCTTCCTCCGTACCAATCTCGTACCATCCAACGATTTCACCCCTATATGGTTTCCCTCGCCCGCAAGGGTCGCCCCTCTCGTCAGGTTTGGGTCTATTGAATATCCTTCTTCATCTGTACTCAAAGGCACTATCACTCAGGAAAATACTTTTGAGGAATATTATCGGCTTCTTCAGATTCCCACAGATTGCCAAACAACCGTCAGTCTCTGGGAATTTATATTATACCTTTTGTTTTATCTAACGGCAGGTACCAACTGCCGTTGTTGAACCTGCTGTAGCTGTTACACCCGCTTTTCTTCACCCACCAGGTGCAGATGATCCCATGAGGATGAAGAGCGTCGGCAACGCCTCACACCTCGCTCCCTCCTAGATGTTGGTCCATCATTATAAACTCCTCACTCTACGATTGACGCATTTTGTCTCTAGCCCGATGCATCTCAAATACCTGCTTAAATGGAGCAGCTCAAGCGGCTTTGTGATGCCTGTGAACCACCTTCTCATTCCACATCCCCCTTTGTACCATCCATTTCACCAGTTGCCTTTCTTATTTCTGTACATACTATATTCTCGGAAGACTGTGGACTCCTGGATTTTTGCACTTGTACAGTAGTCAATCGTGAACGTTACTTCTTGAACTCAGTCTTCATAGAAGGATCGTGAATCAGTAAATCCAAACTCCCAAGTTTAGTGACTTAGTACGTCTCATTTACAGTCCGCAATGGCTGGATCCAGTAACCTGTTATCAAGTCATTTCCACTCATCATATACCTGGTGATGCGCACAAGGTGTATCAGCTCGAAGGATGTCGAAGAGAACGAGGCGTGCATCACTTGGTAATAGTAGATGTACTGCCAACTGCACTCAAAAAAATTTACCTGGAAACTATAGGAGACAGATGGGTACGACACCTGAGCTTGAAAAAAGGTGAGCATGACTTGGAACAAAGGGTAGCCTTGTGAAGAAAGAACCACTAAGATCTCCTGTGAGTCAGACGATGAAAAATATAAAAGATGGAACGGTGACCTTGAAGCTATCCTGCAATTTGCCAAACCGCACATCTTGCGTTATCTGGATTGCGAAGTCGAACAGAACGGAAACCCCGTATTTGCTGGACAGCTTAGGACTACGTCTACGTAGACCCAGCGCAAGAATCAGCCATGGTGCACTCAGGAATGACTCTCGATGTGAGAATGCATTTCGGACTAAGAAAATGGTTGTATCATAGATCGCCAGAGTGAACGCAACTGGTAAAACTGTCAACGATGGGAATAATTTCTACTACAAATAGATAAATACTCGCCGATTTTAGGCGACAGCAGCTGGATTACCCAGCGCAAACACTTCTCGTATGTACTATGGCTATCTGGGACTACAGTATGCTCAAGTGCTTGCCTGAGTCAATTTGGATATTCGTAGTACCCTGACCTACGTAAGGGAGAGATTATATGCAACCAGGGACATACCAGTGCTTCTTACAGTCACTGACATTCAATTCGATCCAGCCAGATGTACTGGACAGCTCTGGTTTACTTGACATGGCTTGTTCGGAACCGAATCGGATCCATATGTAGTGTCGCGAGCAAGCTCACCAACTGTGGCATCTGGACTTCTGATTACTTCAGGATTGGTCACTATCAGGACCCAGGACGTGTGTCTGCAAGGCCTTACCTCAGAGGAACTAACGAATTCGGTTCTGGCTACGTCGTTACTCGTGAACAGATCAGCTTTCGTCCTTGTGTTTGTCGGGCAGCAGCGGCAGACTAGACGAAGTCACCCTATGGGATTTGTGTGCAGCCGAGCACCGGCGTCAAAGGGGAGTGCTTCTTGTCTGTTACTTGACAAATACTACTAGTTCTTCGATGATACCAGCCATTACGTTTCCAGGTGCGTTTGGTTAGTAGCAAAAAGGAAACGAAAGCACTGATCCAATCTTCCGGAAGGCTGTCATGTTTCACAGCTGGCGAAGGGAAAACCCATAAAGCCCAAAAAGGTCTGCAAATGAGTAACACTAACGGTTGCTACAAGTGAGAAAACTTATCTGGGGGATATCCACCTTTGCCGGCTCGTTACCTTTTGTCGTTGCTCAGAAGATTATCTGCATTTTGCTAAGCGCATTGCTCATTCAACATGATCTCGCGGGCCTTCCAGAAGGCACGAGCATCCTTTAAAGCACAGAGACAGTCCGATAGGCTGGTCATGAAAATCAGAGTTCCCTGCTTCGAACGGCCCAGGGTCAAGGGCAATCATCATGGGTTTGTTCTATGTCTTGTAACAGGTAACACGCGTTGTGAAGTCGCCACACTTTCAGCGCCGTCTAAGGCGAGTAGCAAGGTCTCGAAATGTTAAATGTTCAGAACGATGTATAAAATTTGCTCTTCATGTTGATTACACCTTTTCTTCTCCAGCCACAGTCAGAGTCGATGCTCAGACCCAATCAGATAAAACACAGGCAGCGCGTCAGAAATACGTCGCGAAATACCGGTTGTCCATCCTGCTCTACCAGTAATACGCTGTTAGAGCGGACGAGGCTTTCCCACTCGTGATTGAGCGCTTGCATTGGCTGCATTCACTGCGATTCGACGCAATAAATCAGTGTATGGCATTTGTTAACAGTGGCACGTAAGTACGTCAAGTTGTCTTTTTTTTCACGTCCACTGCCGGCTACTATAGAAGGGAACCTAATAGTATCATTGAAGCTAGCCAAAATCCCGGTGGATGGAAAGCGCACCTTGATAGAGAAGAGCTCAACTGTGAGATTTGACATAAATAACGTTGAGTACCACATTTAAGTATATAGTCAAAGGCATCAACGTACATAATTGCCCAGAATCGAGGGATCCGTCAGGAGATTGTGTGAAGAGACCTTAGTGATGCCACTAGTACCGGCGACACCACTAACACTTGATACTAGAATCGATTGATCGGTCAGCAGATTTGTGTGAAGAGAACTTAGCGATTGTCGCTAGTACAGGCGATTGTCGCTAGTACAGGCGATTGTCGCTAGTACAGGCGATTGTCGCTAGTACAGACGATTGTCGCTAGTACAGGCGATTGTCGCTAGTAAAGGCGATTGTCGCTAGTACAGACGATTGTCGCTAGTACAGGCGACACCGCTTACACTTAATTCGTTAAGCGGTAGTAGCTAGCCAACAAATGAAGATCATGGCTGGGATTCTGCCACGGCCCAGGCCGAGGCCGAGTACACATTGCTAACATTCGGAGCTACCACTGGCAGTGTGTTCACTAGCTCGTGCCTACATAACTTGCGACCATCTCAAAAAGTTGATAGTGGATGTCATGGCCGTTTTCTATTGGACTTTTGAATTGAATACGGGTACTTGGTCCGTCTCCGACTCGAATTTAAACATGGCTCGTTAGTATCTGATGCTTTGCAATTGACCTTTATGAGTGGCCTCCCCGCCCGCTCCATGCGATGGATGGTTGGGGATGAACTCGGAACTCAGCAGACGGACGATATCAGAAGTCTACAGCTACTATGAATCCCATCACTGGTAATTGATTTCCTCCAATTATGACAAGCTCAGTATGCCTTGTGCATACATATACTTGAAGTCGTTTATAATAATCTAGCCAGCTGGCTTCAAGTTTGACTTAACCGTAACGTAGTTTATCCTCACGTTTTTAGTTTTCATCTTCTCAGTTATATCGCTGGCCCACAGGCACTGTCGTATCTTCTGTGCGAGACTTCGATAGCTGATGAATTTTGAGAGTCGGACGGGTCTGCTGGCCTGTGCATTTCGTCCTGCCACGAGACGACCGGAGCAACGAAGATTTACAGGAGATGCTGAAGCATGCCTCCTGCCCGGTTCTTTTACCTGTTCCAAGTTTAGAACGCGTCTCGAGCAGGTTTCGGGAAGGAAGCTTCTTCTCTGGATGTCGCTCAATGTTAGTATGTCTATCACGTTCAATCGCTCTGATTCTTGAGCTAGAGTATATTCAAGTCATAGCGCCATCATACGATATTATAACCATGACCTCGTAGGATTACGAGCCTCAGGTCAAAGATGATTAGCCCTCTTGTAGGGCTTCTTCCCGGCCCCCCCGAAATAACAAGACTCGAGTGCAATCACCATGAATAGCAGATAATTATTTGAAAATTGGCCTGACCTTAAAAGAGGGGCTTCTGGGGCGTCCTCCAAAGTGGTATGATGATTTCGCCCACGGCCCTGCCATTACTGGGGAAAAAAAAACTGTTGTAAACCGGTGGTCCTATAGGCCGCGCTCCTGTCGATGGCTGACGGAACAGTAAGTACATAGGAAGGGTGGAAGCCGGGTGAAACCGATCCGCGGATTTATCCTCACTCCCCCACACACATGAACCCCTTCGACGTTCCATCTCGAGGTCAAGTTTCGCAAGTATTGCCTTGGAATAACAAACTCATCTGGACGATAGCGCCGAAACTATCTTGCGATGTGGACTGCCTCTTGATTTCCAAAGAAGGTACTAACAGGGTGGCCTTGTTTAATTTCACACCACCTAGTCTTCGACAGACGAGCTTGAATAGTAGAGCCAAAAAGGAGTTTTTCGGTCTATGGTTCTAAGGGACTCTGTCTATTTCTGCTCATTCTCACGAGGGCACCAAAGTGCACGGAATACTAAAAAATCCACAAGCTCCTTTCAAATGAGTACCAAAAAGAACGGGCTTTCCCTGGTGAACTTCGGTGGACATGAGTCAATTGTTTGGAGGGAATTTTAGCGGGTAATGGATATGGGGGATCCTCTTTTGTTTCAGGGCAAGACTTATTTCCCAAGTTGCACGTACTTCCTGTTGACTCTTCCTTCAGAATTTGAACTTGACTATTATAGTTTGCTGGCTCTTAGTATCACCCTCTGACACCGACGCTGGCCCCCGAGCCAAGTAGCATCGGATGCCAGGAAAACAGTGTGGTACTCTTCCCACTGGCCCATGCCGGAATAACCTATATGATCTGAAAGCAATTATCTGCCGGAATCCTAACTCTCAAAGTCAAAAAACATCGTCGTACCTTCAAGGGGAGTTGAATGTGGCGTGCAGAGAAGCCTGGGTTCCAGCAGGTTTGCAGCTTCGCTCTGGCCGATCAATGTACATGTTACTTACGGTCTATAAAAACAGGACACATCGCACACGCAATTGCACGGCATCTGACTCCGATCTGGCTTTCGCAGCACTTTTTTCAAAATCAACGAATAGCTTCCGCGTCACAGTGCTGGACTTGCGATAATAGGTCGTGCGTCTACTCCAACCGGAATGCTAGGACAACGCCTACTTTTCAAAGGCGAGAGATTACGAAGACTTTGGCTCTGCGCCACGTTGGTATCTCGGACGTCGAGATTCCAGCTAGACTGGAGCTCGTCACAAGTACAGGCCAGGACTTTTCACAAACATCGGGGGAGGGGGGGACATTTGTCTTGTCGCTTTCTGAAGCTACATATCTTCTGGCTCTCGAGCAACTTGCTGTCGAGCTTGCTTGTTCGATGCCGCGGTTCGAGGATTGTTTACAGTGAGTTGCCATCCCAAATTTCGAGTTCTGACCTGTTTATGGCACAATTTGATAAAGGAAACATACGCTCGTCGCCAGCGCTTTATCCGTTTCTGGCAATGGAAAAAAAAACATGACCACGGGGTTACGCCATCCCATCAAGTGAAGCGTGACCGTGACTCGTTTGGACAGATCATGTGGTCGCGATTGTCCAGTAAGGAAGAAGAAAAAAAAGGAAACTAGCTGCGGCACTGACAAAAGATAAACGTTCCTCAGGCTAAACTAGCGGTTGCTTGAATGAAGATGAAGGAAAGGATAAAAGCTGCAGTTTTTTTGAGTAGGTTTGTGCGCAAGGATCTCGGCCCCGGATGATGAACTCGATCGACTTGTTACCACAACACGCATTATTTCTGCGACCTGAAATGCCAGACCAGGACGAGACCGAGTACACATCCCAGTTGCGCATGTTCGATCCTTTGTGTGAGCCACAGAGTTGGAGCTCCAATGTTCATTTGCCACATGTCAAGGTCCAGCCACGATAAGTAATCTCCAGCAGGAAAGTACCTGAAACAACAGAAGGTTGACCGGACGGGGAGGTGACATTCAGGAATATACTCCTTGGGTCGTTGTTGATTCATCTCTTTCAGGTTATCGATCTCGGGCAGCCTGGGAATTGCGGACCGCACCGAACCTTTTTGCCTTTCGCGTGTTCACTCCATGAGCCCACATCTGAACGAAAGAGGTCAAGTGTGATGCTGGCTTTGAATATTCTTAGACGACGGAGCTTCTTTCAAGTTTTACCGCAATTGGTACTTGACCAAAAGCCTTGACGGTCATAACGCGGGACTCGGAGGCGGAGAGACTCTAAAAAAGAGAGCTGGATCAAGAAAAATATCTGCTACGGTATGAAAATTTCCAAGGAGGACGCAGTAACCGTGTGACGAATCAAGTGTGCAGAAAAAAAAGACAACTTGTTCATTCAATGCCAATCAGATTTTGATTTTTTCCGAATTCGCTGGTTCAGAAGCGGACTCAGGACCCTGACTTTTTTTTTTTCTTTATCGCCATCTACGTCTACCCCGCAGCATGGAACCCGATCGTGGCTCGAGCTCGCCCCCGCCCCCCTACACCGAGGACACTCGGCCACCGACCGTCGACTTTTCTGCTCGTGGGTGCCTACCCCCTTACCAGTCCCGGACTATACGGAAGTTCCATCCGTACCTTCGCGCACCACCTCGAGCAGCCGCCTCACACAGCATTTCCGACGTGTGTTCCTCCGGCTCTTTTTTCGCGTCTTCGTTTCCCTGCCTGACATCTCTAGACGAGCAGCACGCTTCCCCCTACCCAAACGTACGTCCTCCACGCGTTTTTTTCTCTCCCAAAACAGTTTTACTCTGCGTAGATTTTGCTCATTTTTATATCTAGATATCTCAATCCGCTATCGTCACTCCCCCGCCTGCCCCCGTGCCCATCTTCGTGTTCGATCCAGGGAACAGTCTTCATCGACGTCTCCTCCGACTGCGCTCGGTTCTTGTGAGTCTGATCCTCGACCCGTCTGTCTGTTTGTAGATCACACAATATGGATATGTAGCCGGAATTTTTCTCCGGCCTCGAGCGAGGCCGGGAAAATTCTCGCAAGAGGCGCAAGGCATCGGCACGGGCTGCTCCCAATCTGGATGGTACTACAAACCCTCCGGCAGCCGATTCATCCGAGTGACGACACACGAGGTCATCTCGGACCCCTTGGGACGTCCATGTATCATTATGTACTACCTACCGCGGTCTCTGGTCGTATATTTTTTCACCGACATCTTGTATCATGGCTGTATCATACTTACACACTTTTTTCTTGACATCGTCGCTAGTATGCAAAGGTCGTCGTTCCTACATGTATTAAATGTGTTACATCTATCATACCAACTTTTATATATAGAACAAATGAAAGCGAGTGCATTAATACAATGGGATGTGGGGTATCGTCGACGGGAGGTTTTTTTATTTTTTCTCTTTTGACAGGAAGCCAAGACAGACACGGAGAGACAGAAGAAAACCAAAAGTAGAAAAAAAGAGAATTTGTTTTTCCAGTCCCCCCTCTCTTCACTCTTCCTCCTTCAACCTGCCACTATTGCTGGACGGATTACTGTTGGCCTCGGCAGCATCCACGGCCTCGAGCAACTCCTGTTCGGCATCCGCATCCGCCTCGATATCAGCTCTCCCAGTCGCAGCCTCTTCTCCGAGCGCCACAAGCCCCTCAAAGGCAGCATCCACGTCGTCGGCGTCCTCGTCGGCATCTCCGTCGGCGTCGACATCCATGACGGAGCCCGGTGATCGCGAGGAGCGCTTCAAGGCAGAATTGAGTTTGAGCGGCGAGGATCGCTTGGACTCGGTGAGTGTCGCGACGGGCGTCAAGCGGGCAGTGGGGGGGCGGGGGCCGTTGCGCGAGTTGGAGCGGCTGGTTACGGCACCACGAGGGAGATCGTCGTCCTCGTGGATGGCGGCGATAGAGGGCCCAGGGCTGCGGGGGGGACGCGAGGTGCCATTGGGCTGGGGCTGGTGGACGTCTGTGCGGGCGGAAGAGAAATTAAAGTGATGGGGGATTGCAGGGAGGGTGTCTGTGCGGTGGATGGTGGTATGGGAACGGGCAAGATGGGACAGCGAGGCGGAACCGGCAAGCTGGGCCTGCTGCTGCTGCTGCTGTGTTTCAAGGGTGCCGCGGCGTTCGACACGCTTCATCTTCTTGCGACACCGATCGCACACGGTTCCCGGACCCATCGGACCCGGACCCCACTTTTCTACGCATTTGCCGTCCTTGTAGCGGCCGGGCATGCCGCACTGGCGGCAGATGCGCTGGCCCTGCTCGTTTGTGGGGGGGAATGCAGCGACAGGGGGGACCGGGGATGCTGTGGTGTCGCTCTGCTGGGGGAACTTGGTCTTCTTGACTGGAGCTCCTGTTACGACTGGGGCAAAGATGTGGGTCTGGAACTCGCGTGCCTGGCCAGGTTGAGTAAGGGGCTCGGCAGCACCGGCGGCTCCTGTGATGATGACGGTGCCGGGCTGTTTTGGGGAGGAGCGGTAGTCGTGTGGATAGTCGGCAGGGTAGCCCCTGCGGTCGTGGTCGTAGTGGATGGCAAAGTGGGGCGGGGAGAGGTGGGAGGACTGGCGGTGTTTTCTGCGGGAGTGGGCGGGGTCGACGGGGTTGCCGTTTGGCTGGCCCTCGGAGGCCTGGAGGATCATGTCGCCGACGCTGGTGGAGGACGAGGAGGAGCGGGACGAGTCGCGGGAGTGGGAACGGGGGAGGGGCGGGGGGAGGATCATGCGGGGCTGGGGAGGGTGCGGGGCGTTCTGCGGGGGATCAGCGGCGGCAGGCGGAGCGACGGGGGATGGACTGACGGCATCACAGTCGCTGCGGGACCTTTTGCTCGGCGGATGGCCGTAGGCGTCGATGCTCGGCGTTCTCGGGCGACGCGAGCCTGGATGCGGGGGCAGCGGGAGAGACGGGAAGGCAGCTGGCCGGGCGAACATCCTGGCCGCGTGCCGGCTGGCTGGCAGGGCGGGGCCCTGCGCGGGGGCGACAAAGGGCCCGCCGCTGTCGAAGACCCGGGCGAAGCCAGCGCGGGCATCGGCAGCGACGGCCTCGAGGTGGGCGAGGTAGGCGCTGAGCTGGGCCCAGCTGGACTCGATGGCGGTGCGCTTGGCGTCGGCGTCGTCGCGGGCCTGCTCTGCGGCGCGGGCGCGCTGCTCGCACTGGTTGAGGATGTCGCTGGCGGCGGCGTCGTGGTGCAGGGCCTGGAGCGAGGCGACGAGACGGTCGGCGTGGTCTGCGCGCCTTTTTGTGGCGGCGAGCTCGCGGCGGAGGGCGTCGGCATCGGCATAGGCGTCGGCAAGGAGCTTTGCGAGGCCGGCAGGGGTCGCGGCGGGCTCGTCTGGCGGGGAGTCTGGAGAGAGAGACATGCGAGAGACTGGCTGCGTCGCGCGGTTCATATCCCGCCTCACCGGCCATCACGCCCGAGCCCCACGAGGCGCACGGTCCTCGGCCACCCCGCCCCGGGACCCCGGCCACTGCCCCGCTCGCCGCAGCCCACCACGCGGTCACCGGACACGCGGTCCTCGCGGCGCCTGTCGGGCCCCGCATCCTGCCTTCTCCCGGTTCCCGCCACATGTCCGCTGCTTCTCGGACCTTACTCGATGGCCTCTGGGTGATCTATTCCCTTCTGGGCTCTCGGCAGAAGCCACTCGCCCCACCCCGTGCCCGCCGCATGGTCCCCACGCATCCAGCGCGTGCCAAATCATATACGTGCGCCTGCGATTGCTTTTCCATGTCGTCATTTTCAACCTCCGTGTCATGCAATGATAGCCGCCGCATTCAAATGATCGTTCCTGGTCCCCCGTATCATCTACCAGTAAATACTCTCACTTGGTCACTTCCACACTCCACTCGCTGGGAATGGTCCCGGTCTGTCTACCGACCAACTCCGTCCAGATGGGCCGCGAAACCGGCCCCATCCCACCCTCTCCCGTCGGAATGTGCACGTCCTCCCCAAGGTACCCGATCCTGTCCACAGGACTAATCACGGCTGCCGTCCCTGCAGTCGCCGACTCGATCAGCACAAGAAATCAAATCAAAGCGCTCCATCCCACCGGCTCCAAATAGCTCAACAAGGCTACCACATTCCGATGCTTCCTTGACTTCCTTCATCGTCACAGGCCGTTCTGACACAATCATGTTGTCGGGCAGTTTTGGCACGGGGTTCTCTCCAGATATGTGGTCGCGAGCAAGAGCGAGAACAGAGTCACGAGTGACCCCGGGTAGAATCATTCCGTCCAAGGGTGGCGTAACAAGCTCCATGCCTGCCCATAGGTTTGTCATTGTCCAAAACCGGTCATGATAATACATACCCCCATTCTCTTTTCTAAAGACGACAAACATGTTCATGGTCCCAACCTACAAGCCAGAATTAGAAAATAACAGCAAAGACATCTCGAGCTGAACCTCGGTGAGATGGTGTTCGGGCCCGTGAAGCCAGAGATTCTGCACGTATCCTTTCGCTGCAGCTTCCTTCTGGGGCATTACACCGGGAGCATAGTTCACCCCCAACTTGAATGCACCGGTTCCTGGTGCGAATCAGAGTCCTTGCACACACAGCGATCATCAAACGCACATACCGCCCGGAGCAGCGCGGATGTACTCTGTAGTGCCATAAAGTGCAACCGGCTTGAACCCTTTGGGATAATAAGGTCCCACGGGACTACAGATAACGAAAAGCAAAGCCTCAGTGGGCGGCCCCACACCAATGGCTTTCTGAGTCCCAACTAGAAGTCACAAGTCAGTCTACAATCCGACAATGTGTCATCCACATACTAAGAGTAGGGCGAATATACAAACTGTGTCCTGCCTCTTTCGGAATCCAATGTTTATCAATGCGAATGAGTTCCTTGATGAGTTCGAGAAGAGCCTCTCCGTCAAACGTCTAGATATCAATCAATGAGCGCATAAAAACGCCACGAGTAAAAATCAAATCATCCTAACAGGCAACGCGATCCTCATCGCACTATTATTCATCCGCTTCATATTCATATCGGGTCTGAACAACGTAACTTTCCCATCTTCCTGTCGGTAAGCCTTCATTCCCTCAAAAATAGTCTGTGCATAATGCAACACAGTCGAGCTGGGTTCCAAAGAAAGCGGCGCATCTGCACAATCAATTCATCACGAACGACGGGGAGACAAAAAAAACCCCCCGAGCGGGGTACCAACATGGCCTGATCTGTGGGACACCCCAGCCGGATATCGCGTTCCAAGGGACAGTCAACATATGGTCCGTCTTCAAATGCCGTCTCAGCACGTGGTTCATCAGGGGGGGGGGGGAGCTCACAAAAGTATGGCCAAACACGAGCGTCGACGACGGAGGAGGCGTCGCCGGCTTCGTATTGCGTATCACCTCGAGTGCCGAGATCTACACAGGCGTCAGCCTCGAGAAAGCGACAGGGAGTCGAACAGAGCAATTTCCACGGACGTTGATATCCGGCAAGGCAGTCATCTCCCCCGTCATCGGGTCTAGCGTGCCCTGGCTCACAAGTCTGCGGTACGGGAGTGTATGAGCAGCGCCCCACCGCAGCCGAGCGGCGGGAGTCAGGCGCCCGAGGAACAGGGACATGTCAGGCAAGGGACACAACAACAACAACAACAAAAAAAAAAACCAAGTCAGGCGCCCCTCGAGTTTTCCTCCTCGCTCAGAGTCAGAACGCGTCAATCCCAAGTCACACGTCACGTAGTCACGTTCTCAGTAAGTCAAATTGAAAATCGTCATGGAAGGGGAACCCCCAAGTGCCCCTTGTAACGAGAATGTTATCTGTCAGCAAGCACTATCGAAGGAAGAAGAGTCGTTGCCTGCCTATTACGTACACTGCCAGGGCGTATTGAATCTTCTCCTCGGGTGCGCCATAGCTCGTTAAAAGACTTGTTCTGCGCAGAATCCGTCGCGAGCTTAATCGCCTATATCCTGCGCCAACACTAGAAATACAAAATTGTTTCAATATAAATGCATGAACGATGATAGAGTCTGTTTATTCCGCCGAGCCGCGCAGTACAGGATAGCTAAAGAGGCGGTATCGCGTTCATATTGGCTTGCGGCGTGTACGCGTCCATGCCACATGGTATAAATTCCCCCGCAGAAGTACATGTATGTTTAAATGCACGGAAACATAATTCATTTTACTCGTGAATAATTGTAAAACTCGCTGAGATATCAATCACTGCCAGCAGTAAGGATGCGAAGCCCACTGGCATGCGCGCAGAGGACAAAACAAGGGCATAAAGCCATCTTTTATAGCTATGCCCATCACAACATGCCCATTCCATCCTCCCCATCTCCGTCTTCGCCCCATCCGCTGGCAACTACTTCTTCGTCTTGTGGCCGGGGAGAATGCAGAATTTCGGGAGACCGCGCCTGTGAAGGCTCAGCCATGACCGTATCGGGAGGTTCAGAGGGCGCATTGGGAGGAGGAGCTTTCGACACTGTTGCTGACACGTGTGGTTGCCCATTATACCAACTGATCTGAACGGCTCCAATAGTCGGTACATTAATTCCCTTAGCCAGGCCCTGTTGATAAAAAAAAAAAATACCGGATTACTCAGGAGTAGCTGGGCATGAAAAATACTCGCACCTGTTCCGCCGCGGCGCGATTTCTGAAAGCGACTATAATATCTCCAGAATCCAGCTTTTCCAGAGACTCCACCTGACCAGTTGTCTGCCAGAATGCCAAAAGTCAATTTTGATCGACAACAATAAGCGTTCTGCACGAACCTCATACCAGTCGCGAAGAGCTTGGACCCCCTCTTCAGGAACATCCTTGACAAGGAGTTTCTTTGGACGATTATCCAGTTTCATACTAGCTCGTGGAAGGTGGCCACCTCGAATTGATCCTCGATAACCACGAGACCCACGTCCTCGGCCGCGATATGGCCTATAACCGCCACCGTAGTAAGGCTCCGTACTGCTTTCAGATATCCCTAGACTGGCAGCCTAGTCGTCAATCAGTGTCAGTCGACGCCAAAACACATGCTGTTCTTTCAACTTACCTCTGCCTTCAGTTTTTCGAGCTTTGCTTTCAAGTCTTCAGTAGTTTCCTCCCCGCCGCCGGTCGTGCTATGCATGTCAAGCTCCTTGTCCAAGCGTTCTCGTTCCTTTTTCTCGAGATCAAGGACGCCATTAGTCACTTTGATAGATGGCAGTGTTTCAGTAGGAGGGTGCATCTCCTCTCCTAATTTTCGAAGACGCGCCATTATCGTCTTTTTCTCCTCGGGTGAGGCTTTCTCCAGCGAAGCCATTAATGACTTCTGTTCAGCGATTTGTTGCTCGAGGAGGTGTTGTTTCGCAGCAAGAACACTTGCTGTGGTGGAGGCAGAAGCTGAAGATTTTTGAGCTGTATTCGGCTTTGACGGAGTCGTGACTGGCCGAGTTGTCTCTCTGTTTGTAATATTTGCAACCAACGGCGCTGAAGCAGCCAGCATCCTAGTGCCCAACGAACCATGACCTTCCATCGGCCGATGCCAGAATAGCTTGACAAAACGGTTATTAAAGACAGCATCCTCCGATTTCCAAGCAGCATAGGCCTCGTCATGGTTAGAGAAGCTGATTAAAGCTTTGGCGTTTACACTGTCGATCGCAACATTCGTGACAGTACCAAAACGCTTAAACCACTCGTTGACATGCTCAAGAGTCAATTTGTCCTCTGGTATCTTCTCGACCACCAGGGTTTTGTCGTTCCGACGCTCGGATCGAAAGTTCGGATTGTCACCACCAAATGTGCCACCGCCTCCACGTCCTCTGCCACCCCCTCGAGATGGACGGGAATTAGTTGGGTGATGGTTAGTAGTAGGCGGCTTCATATCCATGCCCATATCTCTCGGTACATTGATAGACACGTATGTCTGGTCATTGATACCTCCATTCTGTGTCGAGTCATAGGATGAAGGACTATATACAGGCTGAGTCGGGGGTGGCTGCTGGTGGGAGGGCGTGTGTAGGGTGGAATTTTGCGAGTCTGTGTGTGACTGCCCTGCAGAAGTACTGTTCTCGTGATCGAGAGGAGTAAGGTCCTGGATGACTGGAAGCTCGCCAGTCGCGGTGGTGGGCACCACTTGGCTTCCGTCCTCTTGCTGTATTCGGGGAAGTAGAGGCGCCCGTTGATTTCGATGACCCATTGGTCGCATATCCATT
The DNA here is from genome assembly GCA_017657295.1 of Termitomyces sp. DKA64. Lineage (NCBI taxonomy): Eukaryota > Fungi > Basidiomycota > Agaricomycetes > Agaricales > Lyophyllaceae > Termitomyces > Termitomyces sp. DKA64. Next base: position 92,823 of record JAGGAV010015540.1, on the reverse strand, counting down.
CGGGCCTCATGAGGATCGTATGCTGTGCCCATTCCGCTGCTCATTCCGAAGGGGTTACCTGCTCCAGGGAACATAGGCATGAAGGGCAAGGGCAAAGTCGCGTTCATAGGAAACATCCCCGGGACAACAGCATCTTCCCCATGACTATACTTGCACGTTGCACCTCGTGCACAATACCCATTATCTGCATGGAAAGAACATATAAATTGTCAGCGAATGATGTCATAGTCGGAAAACAGGATACGCACTGTGATAATCTCTGCAGATTCCGCGTTTCTGATCTGGAGGTCGATATACCTGTGAACGGCGGCCGTTCATCTGACCCATGCCCGGCATCATTATCCCACTCATGACCATACCGGCTCCCATCCCAGCTCCAAACATATCCACACCATCTCTATAGCCATTTGCACCCTGCCTCTGATTCCCTCGGCCTTCCCAGCCGCCCGTAGACCGATTTTCACCTCGTCCACCTTGGCCGTTCGAATAGCGCGAGAATTGCCCCTCGGTACTCAGGCGCGGAGCTTTAGCCGGAGCGCGTTCATCACGTTCATCATTCTCAATATTCCTCTTCAGACTACGCTCGGGTGACTGCGATAACGAGGGTGATAATAGTCCATCCAAAGGAATCGGTATTCCGTTGTCAAGGTTTTTTGAAGCAAAAGAGGGAGAAGATGGAGACGCCGCAGAATATGGTAGATATGATTTCGTCCGAAGAACCGTGAACAACGTGTCGATAAAGGAGGCGCATTCGGCTGTGAAGAGTGTTACAGAAAAAAACTAGGCGAGGAGCCGCTAACGCACTTTTTTCTAGAAATTCGTCAAGTTGAACTGCCAGCTCCTGCCGCATTTCACTTTCAGGTACATTGTGCTTGAGTAGAGCGAGAATGTAGTCAGCGAGCGCGCCTGGCTCAGCGTCACATCTACGGATGTTAGGTTCAAAAGAAGATAGCAGAGAGGGCTTTATATACGCACATGGGTTCTAAGGTTCTAACCAGCCATGGCTTCAGGTGAGATGCAGTTGAAGGGTCAAAAATCATAATTTGTAGCTGCGCTTCGCCGAGGCAAAGCGAACTCTCGCTTGTTTGCAGGTGAGTTGGTGGGATTGGTCAGCGATCGGCATATGCCGACGACTTCAAACAAAAGTCGGCGCGGTCGAGTACTTACGCAAGTACTTATGTTTTGACCAGAGCTATATGCAAGGTTTCGTCGTACAGATACTTCAGTCATGTAGATCAATCTCTTGATGACTTTCGAACAAGTACCATGCAAGATGGACAAGTGCATGGTGGTACTCTAGGTCGTGTGGCGGTTTTGAGTCAGCAACCCGCTCCGAGTTGTGGCGTCCTTCCAACGTCTCATAAGTATACGATGGTATAGGGCCCTTGGCTACACATTTGAATTCATCCGAAAGTATGCCGTGGACATCTCGCCTCAAGTACTGTGAGAACTCGAACCACTCCTGTCCCACCAAATAATCTTCACCTTCATGAACAAGTCAGGCATGGTATGATGCATCTCAGGCAAGGGTTTGTGTTCCGTAACAGTGATCGCATTATTCGGAAGCGTCAGAGTCATCGCACACTGCCCAGGTAGAGGTGCGATGTAGTCAATCACTGCCACAACTGTAACACGCAGAATACTAGTGATATTCCGATGTTTTAGGTGGGTGTATGGACAATAGATGTTGAATATAAATTTACCCATGGCCTTCGCACCCTTCTTCGAGCTCACTACACGCCACGGAGAGTCCTGAGGTGGAATGTGACCGTGGTCCACTCAGAGGTGGAGGTCCACCTTTACCTCTGAATTTGCTGCAAGCTGTCCACAGCTGGCCCACAAAACAGTAGTCCATGAGCTTCATCCTCGACGTCCTGTATACAAAACCGACAGAGTCCCCACACTTGTGGACAATGGGCCTCAGTGTGTCATAGTCTTTCAATGCTGAAAACATGGTTTGGAACAATCAACTTTGCAAAGGCCCCGTGGGCAGGTGTCGGAATACTGACGATCTATCAACTGCCATCTCGAGATTGGTCTTCAGGCATATCTCCTGATTTCAAACAAAGGGACTACTTACTAATGCATGTCTAGACTTGGGGAAAGTGTACAGTGAAAGGGTGGATTCTTGAGTCTCACAGACAGGAAGACAAAAGAGCAGCTTATCACAAGTACCATCAAAATGATGCTGCCTTCTACAAGGAGATTGAGGACAAGTGTAGAGATTCTTCCCGAGGTTTTCGATATGGAGCAGCAAGTTGACTCGTACCTGTGAATGGTGATGACTGGCTAGAAGAGGATAGTGATAATACAGGTGTTCCTTTAAGCCGTACTTATTGTTCGATCTCTCAAAGAATCAAATTTCCAAATGGTGTTCAGGGAGGCGGCTCTGACATCACAAATGAGCATGAAAATCTGCATGCTAAGAGAATTTTTGGGCTCATCACAAAGATGGGGGCCATGGAACAAGGCTTTTCAGTGAACTTGAGTTGATTTACACTCAAATTCCTCACCTAAAAATCTTGATTCTCAAATGGCAACCTGTAGACAGCCATTATTGTATTCCATCTTCTGTATTGAACAACCTTTTATGCATTCACTATGCAATACAGTTGCATTTTGAACTCGTCTATGGTACACTCGATGTTTAGGCCGTGCGACGGTGTCAATGTGTACGAATAAAGCCCTCATCCATTTGAGCTGATCAAAACTTTTTCCCTTACTGGAAACACAGGAGTATCTGACATGTAGGTCGTAAAGTCAAGTAGAGCGAAAAATATCATAATGCGCACATGCAAACAAAGCAATTCTGGAACGAAAGAGAAATCGTCTGAGACTTCAATTGTCTGTGGCCATTGCCACGCCAAGCGATCTCGGGAGATTCTAGTCAGTCGCCAGAAACTTCCGGACGTACCATTTGACATTCCCCGAGTCAGAGGAGGTGCCTTACTTGACTCGGGAACTCAAACCTTGTGACCAGCCGTGAGAAGATCGATAGACACGTTGGCAAATAGTCGATGAGGTAGTCCCGAGAGAGTATGCGATGACGAAGGGGTAGCACATCTACAGTCATATGGTCCTCTAGTGCCGGCCTGTCGTACCCGAGGTCAATGAGAGTGGTGATGAGATAAGGCTGGGAGCAATAGGGTAAGAAGCCGGAGGTACGTGGCCACTATAATAGATAGACGACCTAAGAGGCACATATCAAGATGAACGGCAGGGTATGGCATCAAATGAGTATTTGCATCGTCCATCCGTCGCGACTTCAGATCAGCAGCGCGGAATCTAGGAATGCACTTCAACTCATGTCAGAATCAGTGGTAATTGGAACATGGATATGAAAGCGCACCATCCTGGCAAAGGGCATCGAGGTAGAATTGGGGGCTGATGCATGCTGTTAAGACCATAGGAAAGACCCAAATACTCCAGACGAACTAGATTACGCAGACATAATGTAAAGACCTACGACGGACTGCATCAATGAAGAAGGAGGGGAAATAACAGCACTAAATTTTAGAGTTTGCTCTTATATATAGGAAGATTCTATTTGTTGGGTCAAGTATTGAGTCCTTTATGCGCAACGGAATTATGCGATTGGCTCATCATTCTGTCAAGACCCGGAACACCTCTTCGTGTCCATATACAAGGTGAAAACTACTTTTGAATATTCTCCTTCTTAACCCACTCAAGCCATGACCCTTTGTAGTTCAAAATACTAGATCCAGAATCAGATAAGTGTGTCAACGTCGAGAAGGTCATTCATACTTCGTGAACCCGTTCCTTTTGGCAACGTCACTGGCTGAAGCACTGCGCTTGCCGCTCCGGCAATAGAAGATGAGTTGCTGATTCTTTTGTGGCTTTTCAAATCCGTGCTTCTCAAGGAATGTGGCGGGGTCCAGGTGTAAAGAGTTACCTAGTATAGATAGTGGCAAGTTGAGTGCTGAGGGAATCATTCCCTGTATGACCTCGTCAGGCTCGCGAACATCAATCAGATATGTCTCCTGCTCAAGCATGTGGTAATTGCCCTCGGAAGACGATAAACTGGCACGCACAGGTACAGGGTTTTCCGTCTTGGGCTTCAGTTCGGCATATGTGATCTCCTTTGCATCCCAATCGTGCTGCAGTTCATTCATGCGGTCTTTCGCTTCTTTCCTAACTTGCTCTGCAGGTGTCCTTTTCCGTGGAGGCGGACCCGTGCTTTCACAACGATACTGAAAAGCAGGAAGAATTGTTCTTGAAGCGAAAACATAGCTACGACGAGCCAGGATTGTTGAAGCGGAACGGGCAATCGACGCTCGAAACATATCTGGGATTTGAGAGAGGATTAGACGTGACAATTGACAGTGACACAAATCATCGATGGGACTCACGTGCATTTCAAAAGGAAGTTTCCGGGGTCCATTGGGCAGAATTGCCTCTTCGACAAGTACTTGCCTCAAACCAACAGCGTCTGGCTATGTAGTATTATGATACTTCGAGATTCTCCATCGCCGGTTCAAAGGAGACCTGCCAAACCCTGTCTCACCCCCATTAGACTCGGAAGGTATAATTCTATAGGCTCATCCAATCTACTACATGCTGTCATTGAGAAGTGAAATTTCTGGCCAAATTTGTGTGGCTCTATTCCCCCCTGAGGTATAGTCTTTGAACTTTCAAGACAGCTAAATTTACTTGTTATCTAGGATGGTGCATTTTTTCTCGGAGTTGGATTTCCTGCCTCACTTGATGCGAGTCCCGTTCGTCACTTTACCCCCGCAAAATTCAGAAAGACGTCAGACGCAAGTCCTCTCTAGGTAACCTTTCGAATACTTTTCCGAAACCCGGAGGGTATATCGCTCATGCCGAATTTTACACTCTTCGACCTCCACATTTTTATGCAACTGTGATCACAAAGTAAGTAAAGAGAACTCTTGATAGATATTCTATACTTATGCTCAAATGGAAAGATGGAAGGGAACAAACCGTAACTCTCAGTATCAAACAACCGACCCATTGTCCTCTCAATCTCACGGGATACCGCGGCATCCTCCGTCGACTTTTTGAAACTCAGACGTTATGTCCAGTCAGACTCAGCTCTATAGAACTCTTCTCAAGCAACCAGTAACAATGGATATGGACGGAACGAACACAACTATGTCGATGGGAGATGCGATGATTCCTTATTTGCATTTCACTCGTGGAGATTACCTCTTATTCAAGGCTCTGAAGCCTACTTCTGTGGGTGCAGTTGCTGGAGCTTGCATATGTCTAGTGTTGTTAGCCATCTTCGAACGATGGCTTTTCGCAGCACGAAGCGCTCTCGATTATCGCTGGAGGCGCAAGTAGGTATTCATCAGCGTCATGCCTGCCTCCTCTTAATATTAACCAGGGGGCTTATGTTGGCCTCTCTTGGCGCCAGCCATACCACCGAGGCTCATCCCACCGAAGATGCAGAGAAGCCTTTCCACTCGAAGTCTGATGACTCTCGAGCACTGAATGATATGAATGTCGCTAAGCCATCGATGCCCACTTCTGCTCGCATTATTCCGCCCTTTATTCTTGCGCATGACATTCCACGAGGGTTGTTACATGCAGGTCAAGCTATTTTAGCTTACGCTTTAATGTTATCCGTCATGTGCGTCCGAGTAAGCTCAAGTTATACATGTCTGATCGGCGCCTTTTTAGGACTTTCAACGCCGCATACATTATCTCGATCATCGCTGGTCTTGGTATCGGAGAGGTTACGTTTGGGAGAATGGGAAGTGGCAGGGCGCATTGATTACGCGGGATCTTGTAGGCATTGTTTTACCTCTTTATTTGTGCTCAATTAAGTGGCCGTATGTTGATGAAATCTATCCTTCGTATCGCGTAATGTTTCGAATTGAGATCTATGTGTTCAAACGCTCGTAGGGCGGTTTACAAAGCCGGTGTGACTGACTTCGTGTGTTGTACATAGGATAAACATTACCCCATGCTTACTAAGCCTGCTTGTGTTCGATGCGGTGTTTTAGGGGGAAGGTGCCGTGGGCCCCTTAGCGTGAAATCTCGATTCGTGTCCTGTGAGTTGATCCGCGTGAGCTGCGATAGGGCGGGTGGGTCAACGCGCTTGGACGACGTGGATGTACGTCAAGCTAGGCTGTCAGACATGGTCAAGCTCCTGAGATAATGGAGGGTGCGGGTGGGTGTGAAACTGCAATGATTGTCGCGATATATCACGCTGAGGGCTGGCCGAGAAGTTCCCGCCCCCGACGCTTATCTCAGCACCTCGTTTCGGATCACCATCGTAACCTCGGAGGATCCGAAACTTGCTCTAAGTCTTGGCTATAGCTCGATAAAAAAGTTTTTTCATCTGCATTGATCGTGCTCGACTAATTCAAACTATAAATCATGTCATCTCTGTTCAAGAGTCGATAAACAATGTTCTTCCAATCGTACAGATCCAGTATGCTTGCACTTTTCGCTGTCCTTGCTATGCTCACAGTTGTTGATGCTCACTTTCAACTACTATACCCCGAACCTCGCGGTGTATTTGTTGCAGATCAGGAACCTAATTTCTGCGGTGGGGAATCTAGTTTGCCCTATGCTGTTGATACTTATCATGCCGGAAAGGCGGTTATACGAATGCTGTAGCAAATCGTACTAAGTTTCCTTTGTCAGGAGGATTCTTTAGTATCAAGACTGGACATCCCAGCTGGACTTGTGGGGCTATCCTATCTTCAGCATGCTTCATGACTGAATTCGTTCGTGGGCAGCCGGTGTCCTTCTTTCAACAGCCCAGAACCCGGTTTCATTCGATAATTTTTCTGCTAACGGAGTACAACAGATCGTCGGCCCTTACGCGAAGGAAGCAAATGCGGGAACATTTTGCATCCCGCTCAACATCTCTGCAGCTGGCATCGAGAACGTGAGGGATGGCTCGAATGTTACAATCCAGGTACACATATTTCGCACTCACATAAAACACCCAAAGTCGAATTGTAACTACAGATTGTCTTCGCTGGAGGCGATGGGAACCTGTATCAGGCAAATATTCTTTCTACATCTCGAGTATGATCTCCTATTGATGAATTGAATAGTGTGCCGACCTCACGCTTGCAAGCAACTTCACCGCACCCTCAAACGTGACTTGCCAGAATGAGACTGCTATTGCTACATCCGCCACGTCCACAGGGACTTCATCGCCATCCCAGACTGCTGGTGCACCTCGAGCGGCCCATGTTATGACAGCCTTTACCGCTCTTACCCTTGGATGTCTTGTAGTCATTACATTTCTATGATCTTCATGCCTGCTGGGATAAGCATGGTCATCAGAAAGCCATGACATATATATATCTGTTTAAGTCTGGCAACAAGATACCACCTGAACATCAACCAGCCAACTAATCAAACATATGACTGTTTTCCCCGACTGTCTACAGAACACACATAAATACTTATGCGAATGAAAGGGATTTCTATCAGTCATTGACTATGGGTCCGGTCATGAGGACAGGACGGGACAGGTAAAGCCCATAGTATTATCTAAAAACATCGAATTTTATTTATTTATTCACTTCCTGCGACCCCAAGCGTGCTCGCTCCAGCTTGTAAGGTAAGTAAGTGTAGCTAGATGCTGGCCGAATTCAATTACTGCTGAATCTATTTACATAAGTAGATGAGTCCAAAATTGTGACTCAAGGAGATATCTCAGATTCAACTCACGATCGGAAGTATCAGTCTACTTATAGTGAGAGTGATTGACAGAAAGAAAAAAACTTTTTCAACGTCGACTACACATTCAATAATCACTATTCAGAACCTATAAGAAATGGATTCAGCCCTATTCCTCGCCAGGGTGTTACTGCACATCTTGATCTTTAATCATGCCGCGCTATCTTGCCCTCTTGATTTTGGCGTTCGCCACCGCCATCAGTGCCCATTTCCAGTTACAGTTCCCTCCACCGAGGGGAGTTTTTAATATGAACGATGAAATTCATTTTTGCGGTAAGCTAGAAGCAACTCTACTTGTTGCTGCCTGCACTCATCATCTGTTTTCCAGATGGCTACATGACCCCAGCAACAAATCGTTCGATATTTCCTTTATCAGGCGGAATCATTAGTTTGAATTCAGAGCATCCACAGTTCACAAGTGAGCAAATGTCTTGTTAGCTTAACATGAGCATCTAATGGCCTCCTTTCTAGCTGGTGTTCTGATCTCTACAGCAGAAAACCCTACCTCCTTCAACAATTTCGTGCAAGTTAAGCCCTTCTTCCAAACCGAAGGCGAGGGTCCGTTCTGCTTTCCACTCGATTTTTCATCTTCAAGCAATGCCACGGGCCTTCGGGATGGTCAAAACATCACAATCCAAGTCTGTCACCTTTTTCGATGTTGTAATGTATCTAACTAATGCTGCTCAGATCGAATTCGACGGAGGAGATGGTCAATTATTCCAGGTAAGTACAGGACATGAGCTGCGTCGTGTTCAAGCTCAATTTGATCTGTAATGCAGTGTGCCGACTTAACACTCTCGAACGACTTCACAATTCCTTCCGATGTCAAGTGCACCAATGCTACTGGTAGTGCTAGCGAATCCTCGACTTCCTCATCGGCAGTGCCAGCTTCAGCCGCAGTTGGAAATAGGTTGTCGACAGGCATTGTAGAATTACTGTTATGTGCTTTGGGAGTCAACCTTTTCGTTCTTTAGCGTATAATGTTGTCAATATGGATATCAAAAGCCACTAGCTTACTACTGAATGTCTCGAAGACGGAAGATGTTTTTAACTTCTCATTGAGTACCGTGTAAAGCATTGGAGATGAATATTTGCTGTGCATATCAGATTGAAACCCGTAGCATTTGAAAGGTGTAGATGTTCGTAGCATGCGTGGTATGCTACCAAATGTATATAATAGTATGAACCACGGTTGTTCAAGCACAAACTGTTGGGATCCAGGGCCATGGTGGCCATGACACCGTAAGCGCACGACACAAAGGGGCGGCCCTCGCACCATATCACAATGGTTACAGTGGCATGGACAAAGCAGACACCGAACTTATATATACGCTACGATACGGACAACACCCTCAGTCATTGTTACACAGACTGAGGGTGAGCTTAAATTATACAGGTACGATTATGACGAGTGTACTGACTGTACCTTAGATTAGATACTTACTAGTATCTGTGATATCGAGGTACAGAATCGAGTCATTGTTACACAGACTGAGGATTAGATACTTACTAGTATCTGTGATATCCAGGTCCCACGGGTTCAGTTTCCAACACAAACCTCGGGTATTTCTATGAACTTACCTGACTGCCTGGACCTGAAACGAACGACACTTCAAATCGGTGCTGTACACGACCGATTCAGTCACCCTTGGGAGAATTGATCTGAGCCAGACATCTTTTGCACAGAACAAAAAGCAGTTTGGCATAAGATCACGATAGGGGTTTGACCGAGGCAGTGTAGATTCGTGGCTATTTCCCCATTGTAAGCTTGCCAGGCAACTAATCCATACAATTGTTAGACAAATTTCGCCTACTGATGCAGGGCTATCTACTTATATGAAAATCAGAGAGAAAAACCCGAAGTGAGGCCAAGAGTTATCGCTCCAAAGTTGCGCAGCCATTTACTGGTAAAGATTTTGTGATGTTTTACACTGCCTTTCCATAATCGAAACAAATCATATCTCCCATCATCCATCGTCCATCATGCCATCAGCTTGAGTCATCGCTACCGTGGGACGTCATTTGTCCGCGCAATTTTGGTATAGGAATAGACAAAATATAGTGAAATGTCCTGCACCTTCCTGCACTCGGCTCTTGACCAGACGTCACGGGAGTCGGCATTTTTTTAGTAAAACCGATCCATACAAAACTTTGTATAAGTCGCGATCGCGCGACTGGTTTCTGAGCTATATTGTCGCACGTCTACCGCAGTCCGCTGTGATTTTTCTCGGTGTGGCGGTGCCTCTCCGTAGATAGATTTATAAGAACAGGAATGAAGGGTGTTACAATCGATCTCAATTCTGCCGGCCAAACCAAGTCACTCCTGCCCACTGTCAGTTCTGCCATGTTCAATTTTCGTCGAAAAGAAATTCCTTGGGAAGTGGTCAACAGCAGTGCCGTCGATGCAGTCCCTATGTATTATGAAGATGAGGGTACGATTCAGCTAAGCAATGTTATTTGGTATCAGGGACTCATCATTTTCTTCCAGACCTAGAGATAGCAGTCATGGGTCAATCGAATATTCGGGGAACATATGTGTTTGATGTGAGCTCTGGCAAGAAACTTCCAGAGTTACGAAGAGTTGTAGAATTCGCACGACAACAATTGCTACAGAGAACAGCCCAGAAGGGCTATAATATTTTGTTACTAGAGGGGTGAGCAATTCTTCACATGTTCGCCAGGACATAGGTGATTGATTCGTCAGGTGGCAATTGACTGTATATCGCCGTAGTAAAGAACATCGGATTGAAGTGCAATATACTGGGAGGCGTAAGTTGTTCCCATTTGCACTTTGCCGCATGCTCATCTCCTTTTCCCAGCGGCACAGGTTCTTGGAAAATTACCAGCGACCCGTCCCCCACCGTTCACGGCAGTATTAGAAACATGCTGTTGAAACAAACCGAATTGGCCTTTGCGCAGGGTATGTACCACCAACGTCCGGCCCCTGGCACTGTCCGGAAGCTGTCCAGAAGGTCATACAATGCTCAAAATGGTCTTGTGATTCGAGCGTTATACCCTGTGTCATATCGTATCCCCAAAGACAAATAACATGACCGAGATGAGGAAAAGATCAATACTTGGCCCGTCTCCCCAAAGTTCAACAAGGTCACGAGGACTTCTCAATCCGGCTCGTAGATCTCATAGCATATCCTGTCCAAGACTTGATGACAGTCAACAAATCAGCGACAAGAGGACAGCCTCTCCTGAGAGCCTACCTCATCATACAGACTGATTCGCTCCACCCCAAGGAGTTTCAGGCCTAACCATAAGATACCTGCAGTCATCCCACTTCCACAACTTGTTGTAACAGGAATCGCTCCGCGGACAATCAGATCGGCGCGTTCCAGGCCTACAGACTGTTCCAGAGCTCTGCGAATCTCCTCTGGCGGAAGAAATGCAGTATATGTTGTCCCATCCGGACCCGACATTTGGCGTAGGAATAGATTGAACGGCAGAGAGAAGGAATTAGGGATATGACCAGATGGCAGACCAGGGCGTGGTTCTGGATCGAGCCCACAGTATCTGATAAATATAGAAATGAACTTACTTATTCTTATTACTGTTGGCCGCTTAAATGACGAACCTTCCATGAGAACGAGCGTCCAGAACGAGGTCGGTCTGGCTAGACGCGTCAGCTGTCGAATTAGCAACTATTTGTTCGTAACCTTATAAACAACAAGTCAATTGTCATAGATTGGGAATAAAGTATACCAGGACCCACTTCTGAGCGCCTCGACCTGAAGGTTTGGTTTCGCGTATTTCGTAACGGTCATCGGTGACAATGCGCCACTCTCCACAGGGAAGCCTCCTGCAAGCCATGCGGGAAGACCCCCATCAAGTATGCTGGATCTCTGGTGGCCAAACGTTCGGAACATGAAGAGAGCTCGGGGTGAGGAGAATACCCCATGAGTATCATAACTGGCTAAAGTGTGTCGGAGACTAATCGTCCATGATGAAAAGCATGTACATTACAACATGGGTTTCTTTCTCAATCCCGAATTTCTCTATGCAGGGCAGTCTCAGTACACCGGAAGGTCGGTTGATAGATGGATGTAGCGATGAAAGGCATACCACATGCGTCAGCAAAAACCTGCTCTTCAGGCATCATATGCTTTAAGCCTAATTCATGGGGACTCGACACCTCATCTAGATCTAGAAATTGTGCCCCCGGAATGCGCTTTGACATGAACTCTTGACGCGGTTGACGCGGAGAGTTGGGCATGAACCAGGATGCATCCAGAAAACGAACGTTCTTCTCATTGGTCAGAGAATGTACTTGCGGAGGTGCAAGTAGTAATGGGGCAACCGCAGAAGACATTGGCCTACAAAAAAGAACTGAAGGACGAGACCTGAACCTGAAGAATGAGCGGGATGTCAGTGAATGCATGAGAGCAAGGTATAAAATAGCTGTCAACAACGATCTTGCTCTGTGCAGCGATGCCCTCAGATCAGAGTACCTGGCTCATCGCTGTTCCCAACGACGGCGAAGCTGAAGGCTTGTCTCAAGAACTACATTCAAAGCTCTCACAGCAATCAAAGTCTACTGGGCTTGCTCAGTTCGAGATCCCGTCGTTCAAGGTCCGTTGGAAGGAGATCTTAATGCTTACAGTCTCAATGGATCCGCAGTAGACAGGAACTCTTGATAGCCTAATCGCATTGTCAGAAGATATTCCCAAGCAAGACATCGTTTTTACCGCAACTGTTGCGAAAACTGTCGATACACTCAGAAGTCTATTAAATAACGATCCAGCTAAACTTGCACAGCATATTCTCATCGATGAGAAGAGCGTGGATGACTATCTCTTCAAGGGATGGAGGTGGGATGAAGGCCGTTATACTGTACAGAAAGGCCTAAGAGAGGTTGTCGACTCGTTATCCAAGGTACACGTTCGAGTTATTTGTTCTCTCGGGCAGAATGATTTCTACGTCTAACATAGGATTTGACCTCAATCGACAATGCTATGAAGGCGAAGCTTAACAATTACAATCTTGTAAAGGGTTCTCTAACGCAATTGCAACGAAAGAAATTGTGGGCCATTTCTTCGTGCCAACTAACGAGCATGACCCAATCCATATCAGGGGAAATCTCTCAGTGCGCTCACTAGCCGATCTTGTCTCCAAAGACGATTTCATTCAAGATTCTGATTACCTCGAAACCCTGCTTGTTGCTGTCCCAAGGTATCAATGATTGCACCACCAGATGTAATTTCATTAATCAGATGTAAGAGCACTTGTGAAAGAGTGGAACTTAAAGTACGAGAAGCTAGGGCCTATGGTAGTTCCTCGTTCTTCAAGGTGTGTTCCTTTGTGAATTTTATCTCGCGTCGCTCAGCATTTTTGTAGGTTGATCGCTTCAGACGACGACTTTTGTCTGTTCGGCGTCGTGGTCTTCAAGAGAACTCATGATGAATTTGCTCAGGGATGTCGGGAGAACAAGTAATCTTGTATCTGACATTGCCATGAACCAACGTTATTGACCAGATCGTATTGCAGGTTTATCCTCCGTGACTTTGTTTATTCAGAAGAGGAAGTGATAAAACAACAGGAGGAGCTTCACACAGCAGACACGACAGAGAAAGAACTTTGGGTACGGTCTCGTCATGAGAAGACCAACGTGATGACTGACGAGCACAAAAAAGACTGAGCTCTTGCGATTGTCAAGAACAAACTTCTCTGAGTCATTCAAGATCCTGGTTCATCTCAAAGTCGTTCGCCTCTTTGTCGAGAGCGTTCTACGATACGGGTTACCTGCAAATTATCTTGGACTTATTATCAAGGTGACTTGTCGACATCTACAAATTGTGTTCATTATTCATGCGAAGTTTCGAAGCCCGATCCCAAAGTCACGAAGAAGACATTCAATCTTCTCCAGGCTCATTTCACCTACTTGAACCCACGGTCTAATCGCTCATCAACGAAAGGGAGCAGAGTGGAAGGAGAAGAGTATATCGGAGAGTACCAGTCTCTCATGGACGAAGAATTTTTCGACTTTGTACTTTTCGAGGTTCCGTGGATTGTGTATTAATCGAGGTGTTTCATTTGGCCCCGGACTTTTGATGTAATACCAATTAGTGAAAGGGATAAAGATACGACCAGCCCACCACAGGAGAGATAATATACAGATAGAGGATCGGAGCCGCGTAACATATAAGTAGCTGTATGGTACGTACGTGTGCACTGGTTATCCGCGATGCTGTGGATAGAAAGGAGGGGAGGAATAGTAGACGCGAGCGAAGTAACACTTCGAGTCCGTTTGTATTACACGTCCATACTTTTTGTACAAATGGCGGACCCGATGGAGAAGCCAGCGGCATTAATTTAAGTCGAGTAGAGTTTAAAGGCCCAGATTAGATATGACACGCGAAACCTCGTCAATAGAGTCCTCGTCAAGCGCACGGTCAGATCTGTGAGCGACTGCTGATGACCCCGCAATGGCTGCTGGCCGACCGGCTGGAGGTGGGGCATACACACTTGGGAAAGACGGGGCCGTAACAGAACTAGGGCTTGAATTCCCTCCTGTATCACCAGTCGACGTTGTCGGGGAATCCGGGGGTAATTTCGACGCAGTCTCTGTAATCCGTGAGAGGGAAAAGGTCAGATCAAGGGACTGGGCACGATTTTGCAAGGATCGGGGTTTTGATATCTGCTCCTTGAGCTTGGATTCTAGTAGAGAGTCCGATCCTCGCTTTATTGCATCTTCGGTCGAGTGCCGGGTACGATGAGGAATGCCAGAACCCTGAAGAAACACCTATTTAACAAGATTTGATACACTCATGATACTGTGGTAACGTACAATTGGTTGCAAAGGAGTCCAGTACTCAACTGCAGGCCCCGAAGGCCCAGGAGCGGGTGGTAAGAAAGGTTCTGGTTCAGCGTGGTCTTCCAAATTGTATATATAGGCGGGAGAATTGAAGAGTGCCTTGACGTCCGGCGAGGAGTTCGCGAGTCTCAGCCTGCGATCTTGACCAAGATCTGGGCGACCCATATCAACGGATTCTATGACCAAGTTAAGCGAGAACACGACATAAAGAACATGCAACGTACCGTGACCCCGAGCTTTGGCGGTGGGGAGTACTTTACTATCGAAGTGAGGAAATGAATCTGCAAAGGAGTCGCCCCGCTTGTGGATATGTGCGGTAGGTGAGGGATAGACATGTATATTGTGGTTGAGTAAGAATTGCTCCAGCATTTCCCGAGCCGTGCTGAGGAAATCACTGTTGCTCCTCTGGCACCGGAACTTGAATGAAATCTCCGTTGAAGAATCCGCCTCGGAATTGCCATTGGCTGGAGCCGGCGTTTTGACATTGGGCACAATGGAAACCTGAAGTTCGCGTTTGACGCGCTCTACGAGATTGTTGAAGTCAGGTGCGCTGAGCACACGAGGGAGATCAGCACTGGGCGGAACAGCCATATCCGCCTCGAATGGAACGTGGTCCTGTAGATACGATGGGTATACAAAAGAAAATTCGATCGTGAAGCTTACCAAAAGCATTGCAGCGGCAATTTGCACTTGACTTTCCGGACCAAAAATCGTGACAACATCCGACGCAGTTTCCTTGTCCGGAAAACGTACGCGAGAGTTGGTTTTCGTTTCGATGTTGTGAATGAATATACTCTTTTCTCCCAAAAGAGTCCGATGGTAACGCCGGGGAATTGATACAGTCTCATTAACATAATCCTTGTCCTGAATGATGTATTGATTGATATAAACGAAAGAAGGATAAGAGAAGAACATACCTTGGGATTAACCAGCTCCATGACAGATTGTTTAAGATTATCTAGATTAATAGCATTTTTAGCAGGAGTTCTCGCGACAACATTGTCATCGTTGTCATTGTAGCCACCCAAGGCAGCAAACTCTTCAGCATTAGAAAATTTTACATAGACGCCAAACTTTTTCATGATCCGTTGAATACTCCGGCCGCCAACGCCGATGATACGTTTATGATATGCTTCCGGAACATGGAAGGAAATCTCAGCCGGCAGCTCCTCTTGCAGGAGAGAAAGACCTTGGAGTACAGAGTTATCGGGACCGGCGATGTCGATGAGGAAGTTATAATCATTGAAGGTTTCAAACTTAATCTTGACGTTTGTGGTTTGCATGATTTTGTTGATCTTCCCGTTCTTCTTCCCACTGATGAACTCGCGATGTTCATTCGAGAGTTCAATCTGAAAGCGAATTTCATGATGAAATGCCTAAAACGCGAAATTGAGAGTGCCCGGATGGCCAAAAATGAATATCAGATACCTTGATGATGTCCAGCTCCATTATCATACTGACAGCAGCTCGGACTTCATGCTCAAGACCGTGCACCTCGAAACACATGCTCTTGAATACTACTTCAGCGCCTGTCGCCATGGAGATCTGCTTGAGGAGGGTCGTGACTGCCGATGGATTTAGCGTAGCAGGCGGTAAGAGAGCGTTGAATTGCATGGGAAGGAGCCAGAACGATCCGACGTAGTATTGGCAGGCCTTTTCATGGAATCAGGCTGATTGATACAGCCGGAGGATGAATGAGATTGACTCACAAGCTGCATGATAGATCGGATAGTGCGCTGAATGTTGACTCGATGATCGCCGTAGACAGTGATGAGACTTGTCGAGCTACCCAGGGAAGGAAAGTGAATGAAAGTGGCGTTGTCGGACATGAAAGATCTGAGGTCTTCGGCCCTGTCTGTGACCATCCAGTCTAGCTTTCGAGGGAGGATTGCAGTGTCTCTCGAGATAACAGACTTGCTCTAATGGCACAAATGAGAAGGGCGACGAGTATGATACATTGCACGTACTTTGTTGACGGAGACCTGGTAGAGCATATCCCTCGCCCTCTGAACACCAAAAAATTCGCCCGTGATCCAGATTACATTCGCATTTCGAAAATTGCCCACTGAGGTGGCAAGCTCAGGGCCCATGAGGCCTTGTAAGGGAGAAGGGAGGTATACGTTGGTCGCTGTCTCTTCCTGGATAGATTGTAAGACACTACGTTTCCTTCCAGCTATGATGGCATGCAATTTGTGGTCGATCTCGCACACCTCGGAGTGGAGACCACTCTGAAAATCAAGTCGAGTGAGACACGTTGAAGATAAATGTAGGGCGTGACTGACCAGTTCATCGAGCATGACTAGCAGGCGAACGCGAGCCAGCTCTACTGAGTCTTCGTGACCAGTGACGACAAGCTCACAGACCCGCTCGGTCTCGAGGCCAGACCAGCCAGCACTGTTGCTGATGCCATCTGGAGGAGTGCGATTTGAGAGAGAAAGAGGACTGTTGACGACTGCGATGTGCGCAAGGGTCTGTGAAGCAATCTCGTCGAGACGACGCCTGACCTCGAGCTTGAGCGCGGGTTTTGAAGAGGGGCAGTCCAAGATCTCTGAACGTGCGACCTTGATAGCGGCACGATGCTGTGGACCGGTGATGAGTGGGAGCTGAAAGACTCGGGAGACGAGAGCGAACTTGGATGGGGCACTCTTTGAGGATCATACCACGAGTCGCCATGACCTGCTGGTAGGCACCGGTGATGTGGAAGTTCCAGCTGCGGGCGTCGTTCGCGAGGAAGGAGGAGACGCGACAGCCATGGAGAGACATGGCCATCATTGCGAGCTTCTGGATGGCGTCTGAGTCGTGGGCGGGGGCGTCGGGGGGGTCGGGACGGAGGTCGGCGGCAGGGGGGAAGTCGAGGGACGCATGGGGAGAGCGGCGAGGATAGGTGAAGGAGGTGGTGTAGACATCCATGGGGTATGGAGAGAGTGGGGGGTATTGACAGAATTGCCGCAAGTTCTGCACAAAGTATTCATCCTCATCACCGAAAAAAACACACGCGGGCTTTCAATTCCATCCCGAAACTGTCTAAGACGTCTAAGACTACTCAAACATTTCCTCAAACTCAAACAGCTTGTTGTAGCACCGCTGGCCCACCGTCGAAAAGTGCACGTACGGGTCCCGCCCGCTCATCTTCGTCCCGCAGCGATAGCAGAAGTGCTGCCCGCATTTCGCGCACGTCATCTGCCTTGCTTAGCACATGCCGCACACTAATTCCATGCCACTTACATGATTGCATCCAACCGACTTTTCCACATGCACCGAGCATCCAGGGCACGCCATCGTCGATGCCTCCAGCCAGCTTTTGTTCGCCTGCTCCTCCTCATACTCTCTCACTAGTTTCAGTACATTCGTCCTCCCATACCTCTTTTCCATCGCCTCCCGCTCACTCGACCCGTCTTCAAACCTCAGATATTCCAAAACCAGTTTCTCCGAGTGTGCGATCCGACACGGCGTAATCGGTCCATGCCTGTGCCCCATTGTCAGGGCTACAATGTTCCATTTAAATCCCAGCACCTACCATGTCCGCCGGCACAGCGCGCAAAAGGAAAACGAGCATGCCGGACATGATCGTAGGCGCTCCCATCCTGACCCCTCCTCTACTCCCGTCGGCTTCAACACCGGCGTCTGACAAAATGCCATAGGGCAGTGGATGATTGACGGATCTAAAAAACCATGTATCACAACATGCATCGCGAGTCTCCCTCCGGCTTACCTCTTTCTAGGTTCCTCTTAGTCTTCAGCCACCGCCAACGCTCCATGCAGTCCTCCGCGACCACACGCGCGACTTCCTCAGCATCTGCTTCACGGCCATTCTTGACACATTCAATGTCCGGACAACCAACCCTTCCAACATCCCCCTCTTCAATACAGAGCTTCCAAAAGTCTTCCAGGCATGGCCGGCAAAATATATGAGTGCATGAGAGCTGCACACACTTGGATCCTCTGACTGTTGACAGACAGATCGAGCAGGGGTACGAGTTTTGGGTAAATCGCAAAGAATTAGACGACGCGTCCGACTCTTTCAGAACTTTGCTCAATATCGGGGGTGAGGGATGGATGATTCTAAACAACACTTAAATGCCACTCAAATACATTAATCAAAGTCCTCACCGAATGTCATTATTATCATCCAATAGTGACAGTGCGTTGAGGAATTCTCCACTCCGTAGGAACTCGATCCAATTATACAGAACACCCTCTCCGGGCTGCCAAAGATCTGTCAAGACTTGATGTAGCCGAAGGATTTGCGGTAGCCAGAAATGAGCGGTCCGGATACTGATCAATGTCGGTGGATTTTTGATGGGATAGAGAGCCGGTAACACAACGTTGACAGTCACGGATGGAAGGCTGGACAAAGATAGAATCACTGGAGGAGCAGGTGCAGAGTCATTTGGAATGTCAAATTTATCTTCCTCAACATGAACTGTGCGTGGCGCTCCAAATTCAACAGGTATTTCAAGTCTCAAAGACTTGTTCGTCATCTCGCTTGATATACACTCGGGATATATTGACTAATAGAGAAATAAATCGAGTCATATAATCGTTGAGTATACTTTCAACATACCTCCAAAACCTCATATTCCTCCTGCTGGAGACCTTCACATAGAGCTGGAGTGATGTCCACCTCAATGGTAGTCATGACAGGAGTATGATGATAGCACAGTAAGATAAATCAGTAATTCTTGAAACTATTGGATACAAGATGATCAACTAGTGAACCCTGACATTTTGGTCAATGTCCCTGGCGGAGCCCGTCGGTCCCGGACTGACGTCGTCTGACATATCGTCACGTCTGCGTCACGTGTATACACAAGTTTTGACAATTCATTTCGCGTGTGGTCGTGCTGGGCTCGCTTGGGCTCAGAATGACCTCAATTGACACCCCTCAGGCCTTCATAAGAGCTTTGAAGGCTCTATCTGATCCTCCAGTTCCAGGTGGCCGGCTCAAGATCGAAATTGCTCGTCAAGTTTGGGATGATTCCTCGTTTCTTGTACCAAGTAAAGCGGAGGTGGTTGTAGATTGGATCCTAGGCAAATTTCTCAAAGAAAAGGACAACGAAATGTGCGAAATCATCCATACAATCCCATGTGCTTGTAATGTATCGTTTCTTTGTAGAACGTTAAATCCACTCCTTGATCTCCGTTTCTGGACTTTGTTCAACGATGTTATTTCGTCTACAAGCACGGGAGGCTTGACGGGGACGCAAACGCGTCCTCTGAAGATATGGCTACTACCTCTACTAAGCCGCATACCATTCGCTCCTTCTCTCATAGCCTTGCTTCGCTTACTCGGACAGATGGATTCAACACTGCGAGGTTCGGTCATCCCTATCGTTCTTTCATCCCTGCAGATTATATGGCCCGTCTCTGCTCAAAAGATGAACACCGAAACAATGTTGGAGTGTTTTGGCGCATTTTTGACTGCGTATCACGGAGCACATGAACCTGACGACTATTTTGTGCGCATTGGGTCTCTGATAACAACATCATATCGTAATTCAGTGCTGAATTCTTCGAATAAAAAGAAGGTAAGAATCCTTTCCCAAAAGTGCTCAGTATTCTCTATCAATTTCCCCTCATCAGATCTACCTCGTATTCCTACAAAATTATCTGCCGCATTGGTTGGAGCTTCACGCACTACCAAGATCAGACGCGGCGTATTCTGACATTCTTTACGATGTCGGCATAGAAACGCTCTTCAACCTTGATATCCTACGCCGAGCACGCGATTCCAAGGCAGATACTGAACTTTTTGACGCCATCGCACCCGTTCTCATATCAAATTCCGATGTTTACTCTGTGCTCCCCCGCCTATTTTCCTCATATATCGAATCTATCAAGAAGCATCGCGGTGCTCTCATTAGTCAAAGCTCGAGTCAGACGCCTGGATCTGCCAACGCGGAGATCCAAAGGAAGGGTATCCAGTTCCTTGCGTCCTGTATCTTGCTTTTAGATGTTGAACAATCTGTGAAGACATGGTCCACCAGAGTTGCTTTGTTAAAAGTGGTCGATAAGGAGAGCCTCTTCGATCGCAGGGATACGGAAGCAGCGATAGTCCTTGACCGTATCGTCGGTCATGCTCTCGAAAGTATTGACATCAGGACAGGTATTGTCAACATTTGCCCTTGTTTCTCAGACTCAATTAGGGTATTCGTAGCAAATGACTTGGCAGGTTATGCCATAGAATGCGTGTCGACGCTAGCGCGTATTGATTATGATATGATTATTCCCCTCGTTCCTCGGATGCTTTCAAAGCTACTCCTGGTTAGCGTCTTTTTTGTCAATTGATTCGTCTGGCTGATCAAAAATCTTCAAGCTTTCGGTACCTCATGTTTCGTCTCTCGAGTTTTTGGATCTTATCCTTGCATATCATAATAAGACAAGGACGGTGAACGCCTTCGTTGAAGGCCTCGTTAACGCCTTGTCAGCGATAGAAACAGATTCCTCGAAGAATTCTCCGATAGAGCTCTATCAGGGTGTCCTGTCGAGCCCTTTGTTCAACGCTACCCACATACAACGTCTTTCAAAAGCCCTTCGGGCATTCTTGAGTGGAAGCCAAGTCCTTCCCCTTGCTCAAGTTATCTTCAACTTCCTAAAACAAACATGGGAAAGATTCGACGTTGATAAGGGTCATCCCGAGGAGAGGTCACCAAAACGGCGAAGGACAGTCAATACGGAGAATACCAGTTCAGCCAAGTCCCAAGAGGATTACTTTGCTGTCATTTTTTCTCTCTCGTCCCATCTCGCGATGACTGTCTTTTCTTCTTTGCCACTCCATACGGTCACACGGGAGTTACGAGATGAATTACGTTCATTACTGAGCGATATCCGAACCTTCGCTGCACGCATCGTCAAGAAGGTAATGAAGTCTTTATCCAAATCCGACCAGACAGAATGGTCACTGTCTATCATTTCCGCGGCCTCTCTACGCCTTTGGTACGCCTTGGATGTGTCAGGGCATCTTACGCCGGTCCCGTTCGACGATGAAAAACTCTACAAAAGAGCTTTGAGAGCCCTGCAGAACGAACGATTGCTTCCAGAATTGCTCGTCGAACTGGTATGCACGTCCTACATCATTACAAAATCTCACATAGCACTGAAACTGCTTAGTCTCGTTTTTTGTTTCATGTTTCTCTTCACGGGGACCCATCCTCTTCTCAAGCAGCTTTCAATCACACGCTGGCGTATCTGGAACAGAATTTTCAAGTTTCGTTAGTATCGTGGTCTGGTCAAGTTCATCGCCTTTCACTAGAAAAAGTGGGTCAAAGAGAATGTGCTTTAGCCCTCATGCACATGATTTTCGAACGATGGCTTCCCGTTATTGAGTATGTGCTATGCCCTAGTACGCCTTACTTTCTACTTACCTTTTCCAGGACCTTTGCTTCGGCCGAGCAACTGGAAAGACTTCTTCGGGTCATCATGTCTATTGGTGTTGCCGAAAACACAAGTCAATCAGTCTCTGAGCTGCAAGCCGAGACGCTGCTTCTGCAAGTCCTTCACTCAGCACAATTCTGGGAACTACACAAAGTTCGAGGTGAGTAGTCTCCACCTTATTTGGATGAGTCTCATCTCGATCAAACACTCCAGTCGTCTTTTTGAGCTATCTTGAGCAGATAGTCTCAGCCCATGATGATGTCTCCAATACCGACTCGACATCTGCTTCAACGACGGTCGGAGCTTATCGCCTCTTATTGACGCTGCCTGTGGAGTACCTTTCACGTTCAGCCCGTGCCGACTTCGCACGAAGGGCTTTAAGTCTTGATCGATACATCTCTAGTTCAGCGATGACATCAATATCGAAAAGAGGGTACTTAACCGTCCTTCGTGCCTTCCTTAATCGTGTCTTTTCGATCCCAAATGGCATTGATTTTAGTGTAAGTTTCGTCATTACACCAAGATATCCTTGGCCACAACGTTTTCCAGGTAGAACATCTCTGTGACGCTTTGAAATATCTGATCAGTTCAGAGACTTCCCCCGCGCTGTTCAATGAAACATTAGAGGCGATAACAACGAGCTTGCTTCAGCTCGTCTTCCTGTACGCGCTATTTATCTACTTCATTTTAAGGAACTGATGATCTCTCTAGCGAAACTTTCAAGAAATTACAACATTCTTCTTTAGACGTGGGATTAAATCTGATCTCTGCTTTTGCTCAGATCGATACGCGAGCAGCGTCTGATTTCCGTGCTCAAAGCTTCATGCATATGATCACGGTACTCGATAGAGACTTCAAATTCAAAGGGCGAGTTTCTCAGCTTCTGTCATTTCCTCTCCCAGCCAACTCGATTGCGTAGTTTTCCGCATGATTTGCAATCTGCAATGCAGCAACTTTATGAAACTCTTTCGATGGCAGCTGCCCCTCAACTGTCGACGCTTCAAATTGGAACGGCCTCTGTTGAGGACATAAAAAGTTACACGAGACTTATGATGCTGTGGCGTTCTTTGCTCTGTTTGCGCAGGTGGATTGGAAGCACAGGTCACTCTTTTCTCCGCTTTCTCTCCAAACAATGTTTCACGATAGATAATAGAGGGCCCTCTACCATTCCTTGCTGCGACAATCTTCCCAAGACTGTCGGCATGGAATAGTGATGACACTGCACGATATGACATACAGGTTGCTGCACTGGCTATCCTTGCTGAAGAGTTTGACTTTTGCCCCGAAAATGACCGCTCTTCGCGCCTGGATTACATTATAGCAGCATATACATTTACCTCAAACCTCCTCCCGCCTTCTGGTAGGTCCGCCACCGAGTACCGGGTCTCAACATCTAAATATGAAGGCTTGTAGCACGTCACCAAGTTGAACGACTCTTGCCAAGGCTATCTAATAACCTTTCGGCCCCTGAATACTCTCAAGTCTTGGACCTCATTGCAGAAGACCTAAGCTGCAATGATTCCTCTGAAGCACGCATCAACCTTCTGCAGATATCCACGATCCTGTTGCGTAGTCACCCGCAAGGTACATATCGTATGTACGGATCAGAACACTCATAACTGACTCGTATCTTCAGGGACCTTAAAACAAACGCAAGCGTTCTCATCTCGCTGCTTGCAAACCCTCCTTGGTTGGCATGATCTTACAAACAGCCCGATTGAGTTGAGACTCCAGGCACTTGAATTCGTGGGCAAGAATTGTGCTGAGCAAGTGAGTGTGCTGTTTTTTTCAGAAAGTTGTGACAGCTAACGTACTCGTAGCCTGCGGTGCTGCGCATCGGGGACATGGGAAGCATCTGGAGCTTGGTCACCAAATTCCTTGCCGGTTCAAGCGTACATGATCAGGATACAACGCTAGAGATATTCCACAAGATCATCAACATCATCAGCGCCCTCATCCGACTTCGTCGTGATCTTGTTATTCATACACTCCCTCACCTCGGTAGCGTCTTACGCCAGCTCCTGATGATTGTGCGCGCAGTACGGCCCAGCCTGGGTATAAAGCAGACCTCTTTGGTGGCAGCTACCTTACCACGATGGGTCAATGCTAAGCAGCCCATTGGTGTAGAAGAGGTCAAGGTTCTCGCCCGATTGCTCGAAACTCTGAACACGAAAAGTATGGTGCGCAATAACGCATCCAACTCAGAGACACAGAAGGCGAAATCTTTAGCTAAGCCGTTCTCGAAACACGCTGCACATGTACTCGAGGCGTACATTACTGCCATGAACGATCCTTTGTGTGTATTGCCATCGGAACATCGTAGAGAATTGCAGAGGGGTTTGTATGCGCTGTGCAGCGTGATTGGCGACCACGATCGAGATGCTATGATGGTTAGCGCACTTGATGCTGGAGGAAAGCTGACGATGAAAGCTCTCTGGAAGGAGTATGAGAAGCAACGATATGTAGGAAAGGGTTAGCTTATGGATACAAAAGTACCTCGAATTCCATTTATTAACTAGTCATTCATTATTACCGTTCACGAAGCTAATTTCTGCCATTACACGCCGACATTCAGCTTTATCATAGTAATAACAAAAATTGCTTGCGTGCATACTACTAGTATGCCAACGGCTAGCTAGTTACTAACACCTAACCCTATTCCAATATCTTTCCAAAACAAACCATGTTCTCCCGGACACTCCGTGTATTCTCATCACAGCTTCCCAGGAGCACTAGCAGTATTGTCTCGAGAACACGCCAGCCAAACCATGGGCTCGATATTCGCGCACTCCAACCTCTACGGCACGAACGCATGATGAGTACACCCCCTCCACACCTCAATATTAGGTTCGCCTTCGACAGTCTTGAGATCGTACAACCTTGTTGAATGCTCTTCTAGCGACCTCCCTATGGACAGGTACCATGTATTATCTGAAACAACTATGGACTCTCTGCTCGAATCTTTCGAGACTCTGTTGGACGAGTTTGCAGACTCGAGTTATGAAGTTGAATATCATGTGGGTCTCCTTTTTTTTATAGGATCGAGTTGCAGTTATATGGTCTTCACAGAGCGGAGTACTGACTCTCTATTTGGGAGAGAAAGGAACTTATGTCATCAACAAGCAACCCCCCAATAAGCAGATATGGCTTTCGTCACCCTTCAGGTAATTATTCTCATGAGAAGGCTTGAATGTATGATTGATCATGATCTAGTGGGCCCAAACGGTATGATTACTCAGAGACGGACGATGACTGGTTATACTCCAGAGATAGCCAGGCTCTTGGGGACCTTCTCAATAAAGAACTAACTAGAGCTTTGGGTCAGCCTGTAGATCTCGGATTAAAGGGACCCGCTTCGCAAATTCAATGACGGGACGTATCAATGACGGGACGTATGGGCTAACATACTTGCGACCAAGGGTGATCGTCACCGGAGTCTAACACTTGGTCGTTGACTGTCGACTTGGAAACAGTTTATTTTTGACAGCATGGGTCCATAACTTGATGTATTGCATGTAGTGTACATATGCAGAAATGAAACTGAAGGTCGATCCAAAAACGGAGAAATGCCAGTTATCTAGATCCACTGTGAGCATCGAAGTCGCTGAGTAGGAAAGAGCTCGGCGTTACGCGTATAATTATGTCGTCTCTTCAGAGTTACCAAGCTGCCGCCTTCGTGATAAGAATAGGGATCCCAGTAACCTTGAGGAAGGCATGTCAGATAGGGAAAGCATGTTGGTTAACTGAAAGACCTGTTCGTATCTCCATATCGTTGTGTCACCCGCTCCAATTCCGCTGATAAATGAGAATTCGGGTACATGGGGCTAGAGTAATCATAATCACGTCCTGGAACCTCGGGATGATGAGTCGTGATCATCTTCAAGGGCACGTCATCATGATTTGACTGCGCATAGTGTAGTAGACATGGGGAACGGGTAGGCACCTGAGAGCCTGAGTCATCGGTGGAAGAGAAGAGAAGCCGGTGCTGGTGCAGGGTGTGCATTTCGTAGAGAACAGCGTTAGCATGTTTGTAATCTGCCGAATCCATCGTATGAACCAATCCAGTATCATATGGCTTGGTTTTCGTATGATGCGAGTTGTATTCTTCATCATCACTGTCGTCAGGACTGTCCGGAATTGCCCTACCCTCTGACTTTCCAGCTAGGGAATGTTGCAAGATTCGCCTTCGCTTGACATCGCGTGTCGCATCTAGGTATGAAACATCTACCAAGGGAATCGTAGGAGCAGACAGGGGCGGAGAGGACGGTCGCTGGCGTTTCAACATAGCTGAGAGGACTAGGACGTCGTGGTGTAAGCCACAGCTAGTGGCATGAGCATGCCAGTTAACCAGCAATTTCCCTCTTCTGCACGTGGACTGGTTCTCTATATTTAGTTGTCGTAGTTACGTAAAATTCCCTCACGATAAACGATTGGAGAGTCCTCCCTCAGCTAATTCGCAACAATGGCCGACATGGACATGCTCGCAGCTATGGGAATTACTGGATTTGGCAAAGTGACCAAGAAAAGGCAACTGGATCCTGCTCGTTTTGACAAAAACAAGCGTGCTGTTGAGGTATGCTTAAACGTGTTTTCTCATGGAATATGGCGCTTAAATGTTCACCAGAGCACTTCCGCACCTGCCGAAGAACTTGGCTCATCTGAAAATACGCCAGGCCCATCGAAAGGCCCATTACAACCACCAGCTGCCGAAAGTCAGTCGACTGGACCCTCGCCTGCCGCGGCAGTAGTGGCCCAACAAGAAAACGACCCTTCCGACCATGAGGACTTTGAAGATGACCAACCTCAGTTCCCAATAACGCACGAGCTCCTCCTCAAAGACCATACCAAAGTTGTATCCGCTCTAGCGCTTGACCCTTCAGGTGCCCGTATAGTCTCTGGATCTCACGATTATGACTGTAAGTTATGGGATTTTGGGGGTATGGATCTGCAATGTAAGCCGTTCAAGAGCTGGGAACCTGCGGGAACTTACTACGTGCGTAATCCCTATCTCCGCGTCATTCTTGTCTTCTATGTTCAAATTCGATAAAGGTCAACGATGTGAAATATTCAAATGACGGCCAAAAATTTCTCGTGGTCTCGGGAACGACTCAAATAAGGCTCTTTGACCGGGACGGAGAAGAGCAGTACGTTGTTCTTATTAGGGATTGAGAGCTGGATATCAACCTGACTGATAGAGCTACATTCATCAAGGGGGACCCATACATTCGTGACATGAAGCACACATCGTAAGCTGCTTTTGCAGGGATTTTACATCTATCAATGCTAACTCCAATCCAGCGGACACGTTGGGGAGTTGTCTTCCTGTGCGTGGCACCCTCACGACCCCAAAACATTTCTAACTTCTTCTGCCGACTCAACTATCAGGTATGAGCGATTTGGGTGTCTGGATCACAATGTCTGAATGCGAACAGGATATGGGACGCTGAGAATAAGCGGAAGCAGAAAACAGTCATCGTTGTAAAATCAAAGGACAGGGGAGCGAGGACGAAAATCACGAGTTGCGGTTATTCTACGGATGGGAGGCTCATTGGCGGCAGTTGGTGACTACCTTCTTGTTTCTTTCACAGAGGTCTGAAACTTCTGCAGCGTGTCTGGACGGAGCTATTCACATGTGGCAGACGAGCTCCAATTTTGTCCGACCTAACATGTCCATCGAAGGCGCTCATGTCAAAGGTACGGAGACAGGATCAATGATATTTTCTGTCGACGGACATACAGTTTTGACGAGAGGTGGAGATGACACTGTCAAATGTGCGTTACGCTTTGTATCCTGTAATGGCATTATTAACTTGACGACTTGTAGTATGGGACCTGCGCGCTTTCAAGAAACCTCTTGCGACACGGTCTGAGCTCGCGACATTGTACCCCCATACCAATGCCATGTTCAGTCCGGATGATAAATACATCATTACCGGCGCTGGGGCTACTTCGAAAGGAGGGAAAGGCAAATTGATGTTTTTGGAGAAGAAAGATTTGGAGGTGGTTAAGTCCTTGGAGGTGGATTCCACACCTGTCAGGGTGTTTTGGCATTCAAAAATCAATCAAGTGCGTACATTGTTATTGGTACTGCGCATTGATGATGATGATGATGTACTGATCAATGTCTTAGATTGTTACAGGCCTATCTAATGGACAGATAGTCGTGTTATATTCTCCAACGACATCATTGAATGGTGCGAAACTGTTGGCGAATAAGGGACCACCAAGAAAGGTAACGATTGAGGACATGTCGGACGCATTGGCGGCGCCAACTATAATCACCCCGCATGCTCTGCCCATGTTCCGCGATATGGATCCAGGCCGAGGTACAAAACGGAAAGCCGAGAAGGACAGGTTGGATCCACGAAAGAGCAGGCGACCTGAACTACCTGTTACTGGGCCTGGAAAAGGTGGACGCGTGGGTGCAAGTGCGACCCAGCATGTTGTACAAAACCTTGTCCGGGATACTACGCGTGATGAAGATGTACGTCAAAAGTTTTCTTTCTCGGTTCTTGGCTGTCGGGGCTTCGTTGACAGCGCCAGCCCTATTCATCGCGTGATGGTAGCCCTTGATGCTGATGACATGAATGTTTGTTTTCGGCATGTTCACTAACTTTTTTCCTGGAACGCAGCCCCGGGAAGCGCTACTGAGGTACGCAACGAAGGCAGAGAACGACCCACAGTGGACAGCAGGTGAGTTAGAAGTAGCCCTTCTTTCCGGGCATGTTGCAACAGCACGTGTGGGCTTTGAAATTGGGCTTTATTTGTACATGTAATATTTACTGACGTGGCGGTTCTTTCCGAAACCTTATAGCTTGGAAGGTGAACCAACCTCAACCAGTGTTCGCACCGGTGTCGGACGAGGAGGAGGAAGAGAAGTAGAGGATAGGGCGCGATGGATGGATAGATTTGCGAGTCAAGAAGGGGGCAAGGGGGGTGGAGAGAGGGAGACAAGAGAGATGGCCCCTGCGCGGGAGATCTGAACCTTAAATTTTCCGGCCTATAAAGACCATCCCAGTCCCAAATCCCCTAAGTCCCCTCAAATCTTCTGCCCTCCTCTGTCACGCCGTGACCGTCACGCGTCAATTATGAACGATGACTCTGGTCACACCCCCAACGGCGTCCACGACCAAACCACCCCCGAGCTCGTCGTCAACGGCGACACGAAGCACCTCAATGGCGACACTTCTCAACGCGTCCCCTCTCCCTCCGTCGAGTCGCCAGCAACTCCAATCTCGAATATGGTTGCCCCAGATGTGAAGATAGATATCGACTACCAGGAGCAGGAGAGTGACGCGCGCCATGAGCCCATTCCCATCAAGCAGCTCGATTCTATTGAAAAGCCCACTGATACTTCCTCCACCGTTCCTCAAGTTGGCACCCCACTTGACCCTGGTATGTTTCTGCAGTTTGTATCGTTGTGCAGATTGCCCACCGCCAACAGCAAGTATCTCTATCCATCCGCACAAAGACACTCCTCTACCGTCGGGCGATCTCGAAGACGTTACGATGGCCGAAGACACTACTGTTCTTACCACCAACGGCGTCAATCGTCCGTCGCACGACGATGTCGTCATGAATGATAACACTGAGACACCTGCTACTACTCCCGGCTTCCACGCCAATTCCTACGTGGCCGACATTGCTACGCCCTCGTATCCTCTTCATGAAGAAGATCAACCCCCTCCAGCGAAGAGGGCACGGATGGAGTCAGAACCCCACGAGGTGATGCCCAACGTAAGGCCTCCTTCCTTTGTACTTGCGTACCGGCATTTTAATCTGTCTCTGCCCTTTGCGCGTCGTCAATCTGAAGTCAGCCACTCCACCTCCAGATTCTGCACATCCCTCGTCCGCAAGCACGCCCGTTCCGATGTCAGCCGTCCCCTCTACCATCTCACCTGCACAGTATCGGTTCTGTCAATCAACAATTCGTTCATTGAAGAAGCTGAAAGATGCCGGGCCATTCTTGCGACCAGTCGACTACGTCGCCCTCAAGATCCCTCATTACCCTACCATTATCAAAACGCCTATGGACTTTTCAACCATCGAGCGCAAGTTGGTCGCATCGAACCCTGCCAAACCTGATCCTAACCCCAGCAATCCCCGTTACTATAACAGCGACGAGTTTATCAGCGACGTGCGGTTAATTTTCCAGAACTGTATTACTTTCAATGGGCCAGATCATGGGGTATCGCTGATGGGGAAACGAGTTGAACTTGTGTTTGATAAACAGATAAAACAAATGCCAGCCACTGTGGAGGTGTGTTCCTTCGTTGCCTCTACGTGTATCCGTCTCACTTGGAGGCAGACCAAGCCCGCAGTTGTTAAAAAGGTCGCCACGCCACCTCCACCCCCGCCTCCTGTTGTTCAACCAAAGAAAATCACCGCCGCCGCTCGCCGACCATCAACATCTGTTCCTGTCATCAGACGTTCGGACACAGAAGCTGTTGGTCGACCGAAGCGCGAGATTCACCCGCCCCCACCCAAGGACCTTACGTACGCAGATGTTCCCAAGAGGCCTCGGAAAGCGAAAACAGGGAAGGATGATGGGACTGCCGAACAACTCCGGTTCTGCAGCAGATTACTCAATGACCTGCACAAGAAGCAGTACATGTCTGTCGCGAGCCCCTTTTACGACCCTGTTGGTACGTTTGTACTTTTTACAATTATATAGTTAACATAGAGCTCATCCTTGTAGATTGGCTGTTACTTGACCTCCCATCGTATCCGAAAATGGTTAAAAAACCTATGGACTTGTCGACGATGCGCAGGAAACTGGAAGGTGGCGTCTATCCTACCGCCCAGAAGTTCTTTGACGACTTTAAGCTCATGATCCGAAACTGCTTCGTATTCAACCCTGCGGGAACGCCTGTCAATCAAGCCGGTATCGAACTTCAGCGTGTTTTCGACGAGAAGTGGAAAGCATTACCTCCTCTTCGAGAGGTTGTGAGCGATGAAGAGGAGGAAGAGGAGGAAGAGGAAGACAGCGACACGGAGCGGCAACGTGCGTAAACTTGAGTTTGCATCTTGATGAGATACTGATAGATGTTGTAGGTGCAATAGCCATGATGGAGAGTCAGATCGAGGCTATGAAAGGCAATATTGCGGCTTTAAAAAGCAACAAGGTGCCAAAGGAGAAGAAGAAGAAGGAGAAACGCGACAAGCTTCAGCCTACTGCATCAACCTCAAAGGTGGTCGGCAAGCAGAACAAATCGTCCTCGTCTTCCAAGAAGAAGCTTAAAAAGCCCATCACGGAAAACGACGTCCTGACTTTCGAGCAAAAGAAGGATCTAAGCGAGTCTATCGCAAAACTTGATGAGCAGAAGTTAGAAAAGGTCATTCAGATTATCCATGAGGGTGTTCCAGAAATCAGAGACGTGCGTACGATCGTCTGTCTGGATCGATCTGTGATATCTCATTTACTTGTGATAGCAGAGTACTGAAGAAATTGAGTTGGAGATAGACTTACTACCGCCATCCGTTTTGACAAAGCTTTACAACTTTGTGATTCGGCCCCTACGCGCTCCTCCGACAAAACGCGTGCGAACAGGCAAAGGGACTGGGACAGGTGGCCTCAAACGGAAGAGCATGGACGAGGACGTGGAGGCAGAGAAGATTCGATTGCTGGAAGAGCGAATGTTACTGTTTGACTCGAAGGCAAATGGCGGGACTGCCCTAGCGCCTACGCAAGAGGCCAGTGATTCTGACTCGAGTGATTCGGATAGCTCGGGGAGTGACTCAGAGTAGTCTTTCATTTCTGTGTTTACTGAAGCTAGTAGGACTTTTTATCCGAGTTCTTGCTCATGCCTTGTGAAGCGCCTTTGACTTTTGGTCATTTCGTTTGCGACCTTACTTGACCTCATATACTTTTGTTGCATCAACCGTCAATACACATTGTAGTTTTTTAGTTGAATCTGAAACATTATTCCCTTGTACCGTGTGCTAGAAAATATAGATATTGCAGAGTACTGACATGCCTGTGAAAAAAAAATCAGAGTTCAACGTCGTTTATGGCTAGATTTCTGGAATTGTTGCCATCCAGAACGGGCCTGCTGCAGTGTTTCCGTCGAAGGCGATGAAATAATTGTGAGGTTGGGCGGAGATACTGATGTTGAAGTGGTCAAGGGCTGCGTGTCTGGACGAGACCATCCTGCTGGCGAACTTTCGCTTGAAGGTATGCTTGACCAACCTCGTGGAACAGGAGGTATCGGTAATGGAGAATTCGTCGGTGGCGGCGGTACCTTTTCGTAGCTCGCAGAGTCTAGAGATGTCCAACCAGCCGTTCTGAATGTGGGGTTCGAAGCAGGCTTGAGAGTTGAATGGCTACTGGAGTTTGAAGACGCTGGAGGTTGTGTCATGACGGAAGGAGACTGAGGTGATGGTGCAGCCGGGGAACTAATGGATGACCACCCACTTCGAGCTCCTGATTGAGTGGTTGCAGAGCCCGATATCGCCGCCCAACCGCCTCGTTTTAGTGGCGGCGGGGGCTCTACGTCGATAGTATTGCTCGCTGGCGACGGAGGATCCTTGGAAGCTACGGGCACCGCCGCTGCGGGTTTTGCCATCCTGATTCCATTGGCTGCAGCTATTTTTCGCAACTCCTTTTCCTCACGTTTTCTCTCCTTCTCTCTTCTCTTGTCAATCTCATCCTTGGGCTTGAGGCGCACATTCGCCTGCATGTCTTTGAAACGCGCCTTGTGATGGTGAGCGTAAGAGTTTGTGTGTTCATCGTATTGAGCAACAGTTTTGAATTGCTTGTCGCAGAGCGTGCAGTAGAATGCCTTCAGAGTTGATGACAATTCGTCATCAAGAGCCGACTTTCGAGCCACTGATGCCTGCATGTCATGTCAGAATTGGCCGACATACCATTTTGCGATAGAAATTGAAGGACCTCTCGTGCTCTACGCTGATCTTCAGTCTCTTTTTGTTGTCTTTCGGAGTCCATACCGCGTCGCTGAGATACAGTAGTCTCAATCATACGGACGTCTTGACTGATCTTGCCTAGACCAGTCAAGTCGCTTTTGATTTGAAACGGGATCGGGTCAATACGTCCTAATGAAACGATGGTTGTCATATAGAGGCATGTGTCGAAAAAATAACTTACCGTCACCAGAGACGCCTAGGGGTTGGCCTTCAGACCAACCAAGCTTCTCGAGCATGGTAAAACCCTTGTTGGTGGGCTTGATTTTGGTCTCAACAGTAATGACTTCATGAGGAACCCCTCGAACGTATTCATCATACTTATGGATGTCGCTGTCTACATCCATTGGGATAGGAGAGGGGGTACGAGAAACGATGGAGACGTCATCGTCGTCGTCATCTGACCTTGAACGCTGGTAGAGGAGAAAAGGGAAAGAGAGGCAGTATAGAGAGGGGCGAAACACGATAAGAGTACCTTTATTGGAATGGCACTAGACGTTGCTATCGAGCTCTCGAGCATGATGATGATCGAAAAGAGCAAGAACTATTTGGCAGTTCGAAACGACAGCATCAATCTTTTTCGCTATCATCCGGCATCCGCATCTTTTCTCCGACCACCACTCAGCATTCTCCTCGCCGCGTAGCCATCATCCCACTAATTCTGGTCACTCTTAATCTTCTCGTGCGACGCTCGAGCCTGCTTTACGCACGCTTTGTTCCTCTATGAACCCCCGCAAACGTCCAGCTGAAGCACCACTACTACCTCTGTACTCAGCCAAGCAACGTCGCATGAGAATGGATGGCTACGATGGAGAAAGTTCTAGCGTTTCGCAAGAGACTCATCTACTAGCGCGC
The DNA here is from genome assembly GCA_017657295.1 of Termitomyces sp. DKA64. Lineage (NCBI taxonomy): Eukaryota > Fungi > Basidiomycota > Agaricomycetes > Agaricales > Lyophyllaceae > Termitomyces > Termitomyces sp. DKA64. The sequence continues at coordinate 59,165 of JAGGAV010015540.1, read as the reverse complement.
TGGAAGAACTTTTACAAACAATTTGGCGTACTCGCTTCAGATACCATTAAAGCAATGGTCTCCACAGTTCGACGTGCGTCGATGGATGTATTGACTCGTTTTTGCCCTAATAGCGTGTCTTGGACCAACAGCAGCTGCCCCATGTGAGCCAGAATCTCCCTCGATACCCCCTCTATACCGGTCGTGTTCAGCTTCCCCAACGCGAATCGGTAGCCACCAAGCTGAAGAACAACCATCTCAAAGTAATCCTTTACGACATTCTCCCACAGTACTCTCTATCCCTGATAGAGAGCTGCCACAACTATACCCGTCTTTTTCTCCTACTCACCAAGTCACTGCGCAACCCAGCACCCTCGGCGCGTCTTTCACTTCAGAAACGCATCTGTATAACAACGAAACACCTCTGAGTCGCGACAAAACTCTTGTCAGTGGGATTCTTCCGGTAGATTCTGGAAGAAAGAATGACTCCAGCGGACTTCAACGCCGCCCTTATCCAATTCGCGAGCACATCTTCGCGAAAAAAGTCGGTCACCTATTTCACTTGTTGTAGTTTTACTCAATGTGTCTAGCATAAAGCGAATGTAACAGCTGAGAATCAGAAAAATAGAGAAGAGATGCAAAGAAAACTGTACATGATCAAACGGAATAACGGTGTGTGCTGTGCTTGCATATTATGAACAGGTCCACAACTTACCAGCTCTAGGCTACACCTCGAACTTTGCAGACTTTCAAAGTAGACCCTTTTGTCTCCCCTGCAGACACGCAAAACCTAACTCTGTACAGGTCTGTTGGCATTCCAAGAAAAGTTGGAGCGGCTTGAACTTCGCGATGCCCTTTCTCGTGTGCATAATCCATTTTTGTACGGCTACATTCTCACCCGGTCCCTAGCTTCTTCGTCAATGATAGATCTCCATGCAAAAGAACGGGAATCCTCACCTCGACGGTACTCAGATGTAGGTTCTTACCTTGTCTTTCTGGTTAGAAAAATATCTTATTGTTAGACTGACGGTATAGACTTCCTTCGACGTGCCATTGATCGTGCAAAGGCCACGCTTAATGAGTACGTCCCTCGAACCAAAGCCCAGGTTACTCTTCACAGTTGACTTGCTGACAGGCCGAGGCCCCCGCAACCCTTCCAGCCCACACTGGAGCAGCTCCGCTTATCTCACCGTCTCAAAGATAAAGACATTGAACAGTCGCTTCGTCCAAAACTTGTGCCCCCAACTCCTCTTCCCCCCAAGGATGATGCCCAGGTTGACATCATCCTGAAAAGGCGAGGCGTTGTGTCGAGATACGCCAGAGAACAAGTTAATGATACTGATTTGTCACGTCTACGGCCTGCACAATGGCTCAATGACGAAATCATAAATTTTTACGGCGCGTTACTCCTTGGACGCTCTGATGATTCCAAAGAGAATCCTCCAAAGCAGAAAGCAAACGGGATACAAGTGCTTAACATACACTACTTTAGCACATTTTTCTGGCCAAAGCTCAAAGAGGGCTATGAGAAGGGCCGCCTCGCGAAATGGACGAAGAAGGTAAACACATGGTATGGAGTCACATTGCTGACCTGACCGGTTGTTTATAGATTGACATCTTCTCAAAAGACGTCATCCTCATTCCGGTCAATCACAGCAATGCTCACTGGACTAGTGCTGCGATTAATTTCCGTAAAAAACGCATAGAGTCTTATGATAGTATGGGAACCCGACGAGACAATGTGTTTAAGGTGTGTGACAATTAACGGCTAGTCAATAGATGTCTGACCACATGACAGGCACTGCGAGCATATCTCGATGCAGAGCATCGAAATAAGAAGAAAACACCTTTCGATTTCGCGGGTTGGCAGGATCACTCGATAGATGTAAGGTTGATCAACGATTATTATAAATCCCTTGTTTACTTACATCTTCAGGAACCACAACAAGAAAATGGGTATGATTGCGGTGTCTTCACCTGCCAGTTCTTACAAGGACTGTCAAGAGGCGACGATGCTATTCGCTTCACACAACGAGATATGCCGGCCTTGAGGCGACGCATGATATGGGAAATTGCTCATGCCGAATTACGAGATGAACCATGATTCCATTCGAACGACATAGATTGTTTATTATCCTGTATAGCTTCTAATAGTTTAAGATGTAGCAATAGTAGGGTCTCAGTAATATCCTTTGGGGCGCCTTTGGCATATGTTTTGTATGGGACGATGGCTCTATTAGGAGAACAAGACGTTGCATTTTGGACCGCGTCATCGACGAAACCACCATACTATGATGAAAAACCAGAAAACAACGATGAGAAAGACTATGTACCATAGCCAACGACATCCATGTCGGTCTGCCATGTTGTTCATCCGCCGAAATGTCCCCTGTAGAATTCCTGATGTCTCTGCGAATGCATCGTTCTAAGGAGACGCATATGCCTTCAGCCAGATTATCTAGAGAATGATGCGCACCATATTGCTCAGCTGTACTGCCGACTCCCGAACCTCGTTACCAATTCCTATCGAAATCTATTCGGAGACGAAATGATTGAGGTTTGCACACGACGCCGTCATGGGTATACTTACTCACTTCCTTCAATAGCTTGACTTTGGCACTGAGTCCTTCTAGGGCTTCATCGTTCTGACTTTCTAGGTCGTCTGCATAGCGGTGTCCATTTGAAGCCGCGTAGGAGCTATTGAAAGGAGACGAGCGACCAGAAGAGGGTGGTGTCACGCCAAGGAGGTTCGATCGGTCGCGGAGAGAAGCAGGTTGTCGTATACTTCCAACATGATTCAGTGAGAAGATGAATGTGGAGAAACAGGATAATACCGTTGAGACATGGAGGGACGCAAGAGTATGGCACGTTATAGTTGCATTCGAGAATCGGAACTTGATCAAGAGAACACGTCAGAGTTGTAAACAGGCTTGTTATAATTACCAGTCAGGCTAGTTTGGCTACGTTTAAACATTTTGCTCCCGTTTCAACGAAGGGAACAACTATTCCATATTCGATTTTCACTGATAATAATGATACATCTAAGTACTATTGAGATACGTGCGCGGTGGGACAAGGAAGAGAAACCATAGGAGAAAAGAACAGCGGGGAAAGGCCCGGTCAACAGGCACACAAATATATACGAATTTATCATATAAAGTAAGGTATACGATGAAATGGATGCAGGAGTGTAATCGAGTGGTATGCAGAAGCTTGGAGTGACAGCAACAATGAAGGTCCGTTTTCCGAGTGTGTAGGGTCTTGCTAGGTAAATCAAATACATATAAGCGTAACAAGTCATGAGTGAGGATTCTAATTGATGCTCATTCGATTCAAATTCGTGCTTGCGGCTCGCCGATGTGCTTGAGAAGCATAACGACTGTGTGTTGGATTATTTTTTCTCTCCACTGATGACGAATTTAGACAAGACGAGTGAAGCTGGACAATAGTCGACTCACATGCATCTTTAAGGCCGCGGCCAAAGTTCCTCAAGACGACTACAGATAAAGCCATAGTCAAAAAGAGGAGAATGATGGCAATAATCGCTGAGAGAAGTCAAGACCAGAACAAGTATAAGATACAAACAAAACTCACAAAACACTGTCAGTGTCTTCCACACAAAGTTGAACTGGTTAGCGTCTTTCAGAATCAAGACTTTGATGAGCTGGAACGGTAGAGTTGGTGAGACGAATGACTGTTGAACGCGACGCAGTGCTGACCTTATATATGAAATAGATCATGGCCCCGATACATCCAGACATGAAAGTCGCCATCATCCATTTGTTTTCGTGCCTTGCAGCAAGGTGACCCTCTACCAGAAGTACGATAGACAGTGGCAATGCTGCACAGGTCACATAATACTCCCAATCGTTTTTCTGCAACACCAGCCAGATAAATTGTACCGAGAAGCCGACCCAGAAGAAGACATCGAACTTGACCAGACACTCATAGACCTGGTAGTTGGCGTACATCTTTTTGATTCTTCTATCTGCTCCCAGAAACTTGTAGACCTTCCAACCGAATTCGTGGTAGATCTTCCAAGCCAGTCCAATGTAACAGACTTCACATATAGCAATAACGATGGGTATAACGGTAGTCAAGGGGCCCACGCCCTGCGGAGCGTTTAACAAAGCTCCACGGACTTCTCCAATTTGTATGATGGCATAAACGAGGAAAAGCGCGTTGAATACACTAGAAGGATATTTGAGGATCGAGCGATTTCGCTTTCGATTTCAAACAACTCACGCTAAACAAAAGAATTGAAGGGTATTTCGTGCATGCACAGCGTCAACTGCCATCACTAGTTGGAATACGCTGGTCGTATGATATCAGTCAGAAAGTATGATATAATTAAGAATGTACACACTGAGCAAGCGCGAAGATGCTAAGATACACAGGCATCTTCCGTGACGTTATTTGGTCGGTGTCATCGCCAGTCTGCGATCGTAATCGTAGGAGGAGTTCCCCTTCTATTGATAAGTCGATCGTAGTTTCTATGAGGACGGTGACAATATACAGACGACATGCGAGAGACTCTGGTAGAAACTGGGAAGGTACATGAAATAAAGTCGATAAGGAAACTAGGGAACTCACCCGGCGCCATACACTCTCTGTCTCCACCTCTTTCACAGGTAAGGGCGGATAGGACACATTAGAGGGTGGTTCGTGTGATGTGTCGTCGGAGTGGGAAGAGATGCTTTTGTTGAACGGAAAGAACGCGCCTCTGCGGTGGGTCGGAGCCTCTACCGCAAAGGTCTGGTGATTCGAGTTGGCTGTGAAAGGTTTGGTGAAATCGTCAATGAGATTGTCGTAGGAGGCCTTGTAATCTTCTTGCGGGGGAGTAAGTGTGGCGGACGAGTCGTTGAAGTAAGGATTGTGTGCCGACATGGCGGTGGGTAGACGAAAGGTGTCGTCCTATAAAAAAGAATGTGTTGTAATCAATGTGGTGTAGTGCAATTTGGTTGCAAAAGTCAATAATCGAGCCGGACGGTACTGAGTAAATAGCCTGTGTTTGTTCAAGTTGTTGGCAATTACGTACCCGTGACGGGATCTAGAACACTAACACTTCAAGTGCCTGGTCGCAATGCGTCGATTCTACATGGTGAGCTGATGGGTCCGGTCGCTGGACTGATTACCTCTAGGTCATCAGACATCAAGACAGTTATACATTCTGATCACTTAACCTCTGTGAGGATCATCGAAGACAGTTGATCATTGGTTGACATTGAAGCGCGAATACGAATGGACGCTCATATTACCAGTGGATATTCGACCTCACCAAGAATCGTGACATAGTCATTTAGTATATCAGGGGGCACACTGACATCAGGATGGATTGAATTGAACATAAAGGGTTTTACTGACCGTTTGATTTCCACGCTGATGGCACGATCTACCAGGCTCACAACTTCGTCGTTCAATTTACGACCTCTCCCCTCCCCCCGACTTTCCCTACACACGATCATTTTATGCTTCTCTGCTGTAGTGCAGTTCTGCCCACGATCCGGTCAACTTCTGACAGCTATGCGTCTGTTCTCCAGGGGTGGACTTGCCTCGGACAGATGCCGTTTCGGTTGTACCTACGCCATCGAAGACGAACATCACATCTTTGTCGAATGCCCTCATTTCAGTACATTTAAGGCAGGAAGCTTCGACTCCACTATTGAAGCTGACATCCGACCGTTGTAATGAAGCGTTGGAGAGGCTTACTTTCATATGCTGCTATAGACAAGATCGTATATACAGCTAAGTCTCTTTTCTGCGATAACACGTTATCTAGCCACTTATGAGTCCGTATCCCGAACGTCCCGCGCTTACTCTACCTCGCACTCAACTGCAACAACTCACAAGCGATGGAAATCAAACGTGTCGTGAACTTCTTGGCCTCCAGTTGGCATTTGGCCTCTATACACTTAGCTGGCAGGATCTGGGGCCAAGTACACCGCCTGGCAGCCAGCCGAGCCGGACGTTAAATTTCTCCCTGACAGCCACCTCTTACCTTGAATAGTTCATGCGCAACTTTGTGCAACTTCGAATGCTGTGGTGGCAAGCTTTTCCACTGGGTTTTGATGCTACCCACATGCCCTTTTGTGTAGTGGACTTCATTAGGTCTATCGAGGTGTATTCTAACCAATACAACCATAGCTGCCTTAGTATAGCGTACGTAAATATCAGTCATAGTAACATAGTAACATAAGTATGTATCTAATCTAATGTACTACAGAAGCCTCAGTTTCCCAGTGACTTGATTGATCAAACGTGTTGGTCCTAGTCAAGTTCTTCATGAGGCTCGACTTCCAACTACGATATTGCAATTTCCCACCTGCAATTCCAAGTACCGTTCGCGAACCCGCCGCAATCTGAGTCCTGCCGCTGCCAGAGGTCAGTCAAGTTCCTTTGAAAAAGGTAATCGGACTGACGCATCCTGAATGGAGCGTGCGCAGAGATTTAGATTCCGAGCTTGTGAATGTAGCGAGAGTAATTCATCCTCGTCCTTACACCGAAGAGCAATTTTTGTTTGTCTGTTATCAATCACGCTTTAGTCGCAGCATTGAAAAGAGAGTCGGAGCACTCACCCTGTTCGTTCCCATTGTCGCAGAAGCTAAGGGAAGGTTCAAATCTCCATCAAATTATGAGCTATGATATATATACCGCGGGATTCATGGACTGTAATGACTTGTAGCAGGCCAATGTTGCATGTCTGATCATGGGTTAGAGGTTCACACAATGTTGAACGGTCATTGATCTCACGAGCATCTACGTAACCAGGACATGAGTCCGTCAGCTAATGGAATAGGGGATAGTGAAGGGATCGCGACGCATACTGGGCTGCAATCTTTCCTGAAGTCATTCCTAGGTCGGTTCGAACAACGAGAACCTATCGTATGATTCGTTGAGGATATCTCATGTCCATCATCAGATATGCGATTCGCACAAGTTTGCATTCCTCGTCTTGGTCGACCGAAAGTGCAGTGGGGCTACCCATGTCCCCGTTCGCGCTTGAGGCATCGCTATCGTAGCCATCGTTTTCGACATTTGTATTTTTTTCATGAAGCATGACATCATTCACAGATCTACGTGACTGGGCTCCAGCCCAGTAGCCTAAGAAGAGCGAAGCTGTCGCAAGTACAATGCACCCCGTAACTTGTGGTCCTGGTTTAAAAACGACAAAATAAAATGACATAAAATTTTACCTTGACCATTGGAATTTGTCGCATTCATGATGGGCAGACCCCTTGACGGACCCAGGCAACTGTCCTTGGGTGGGTGAATGGGAGAAAAGGGGTGAAACGCGGTCACGAGATTGTAATGGGTCGCAACTACGTACATCCAGTCATTGCCTCATTTTTGCTGCTGCGGCTCTGGAGAGTCACTGGTGTAAAGCGCTCTAGGCAACTAGTATGATCGAGCAAGAAGACGACCAGAAATGACCCACCCAGCTCAAAGCGTCCGGGGGTTCATGACGGAATCAAGAACGACGAACCCAAACCCTGGAAGCCTGTTGCAGAATTAGGACTTGAAGCGACCCTCGACAAGTCTCAGTTGGATCGGCTCATACAATTGGTCTCATTGGGCTGTTGCATGCGATGACGAGGACCTGTTCACGAGCACTGAAAATTTTCACTTAAACGCTATAATGTTTGACTTCTCGTCGGCAGCCTTGTGGGCCCATAACTTCGGTATCGCTGATCATGAGGAAGTTCTCGTTATGATTGCTCTTCATAATTTACTTAGCAACCTTATAATTATGGATTTTGTGGGATAGAATTCTCCCGATCCAATTACCTTGGCTCCCTACATTTGCCCTGGATGCCGTAAATACTCTCATCAATTCACAGGAAGCCCAGATTTCCAGGAACTCTGCTTCCTCAGCCCAGTCAGCTGTCCTTGATATTGTCGAACATACTTACCATGTTCTTTGTCATGATTGATCGACTTTTTTCGCATGAGTCATTGCAGCACTTGCCAGATCGATCATAGCTGAGCGGTATCCGGGAGGATGTACATTCACCGGCATCCATGTCTGCTTTACTGTTGGCACAATCGTCTTCTGTTCTGCTTTCCCCAATGTACCCTCAACTTTTTCTCCTTTGCACTGGGCTCATTATGCCTGAATGAGCTGCTTCCCTCCTCTTCCACCACGCCCCAAAATTTGTCCATGTCTAGTCCTTCTTCCCAACACGTCTGCCAGTCACCGGAACCAAGGGCAACGTCGTCGACTTCACACACGCATGATATGATCTTGATGTGTTCCGATTATATTTACCTATGTACATATGACTGTATAGACATCCGTGTGCTGACCTTGAAAATTTCCAAAAACACTCCGTTATGATGCAGCGACGATATAAATACACAAACAAGCGAGTACAGTGAGTCCGTGCATGACTATGAACTGTCCGTGTCAGTAGAGGAACCTGTCTCCTCTCCCTCGACATCTGTAAGGAATCAGAATTCCGTGAAATCAGACAACGACCTCGATCACTGACCGATAGAATAGTCAGGAACATTTATTGACGGGGGCCGATGGGGGCTTGGGCGCGGGGGTCCAACACCATTTACCTTGGCCGCGCTTTTCTTCATGGCCTTGTTCGCGATATGGGGACTCCGTGAAAATGAGGAGCCAGGGGTGGCGGCAGAGATGCCAGCTGGAGAGGAGGCTCGCGTTGAAGTGGGGCTTGGGGAACCCCCTATGAAAGAAGCGGTTGAGGAATCCCGGAGTTTCGAAGGAATTTTTGACTGTGAATTTGAAGGCGGAAAATGGGACTGAAAGGCACATAGTACCGAAAGGCACGACAGGAGAGAAATTGGATTCGTACATTATTTCTTAGTCCAGCTATCTCCGCCGTTGCCTTGAGCCTAGAAACAGGAGATCCTACGGAGGGTGAGTAAGAATCAAAAGATGCAGGTCGGACGTCGTACCTGACGTCTTCTGTTTCTTCTGGTGTTTTGCAGGCGATATTTGAGGGGATGCAGGCTGAGGATAGGTAATCAACACGTGTGTTCCTAGGAGTGAAAGCCACCAACTCTCTTGCGCTTGAGGTTGAATTCCGCCTCATCTGGAGCAAATGTATGAGTATTGCATAGAGCGGCAGAGGAATTGTGGCACTTACCAACACGCTTATTCAATGATTTGCCTTTGGCCTTGCCCTTTGGACTCTCATCTGAGGCGGCTCCTGCGTCAGAGGTAGGGGAGAGAGATCGATCTGCCTCAGAAGGGGGTCTACAAAACAATGGAGCCTTCAGTCGGTTCATGACGCGAGTGAAAAGTATTTTCACTCACTTAGACTTGCTATTAGTACGTGCGGCACCGCGTCGCGCCGTACTGAGGCCTAGGCATGAGGTAAGGTGTGGCGCATACCGATTTGATGCAATCTACAACAAGTCAGAGATGAGAGAGAATCTAACGAAAACAAGAAACGTACCTGACGAGAGCAATTCACACAGTCCAAGTAAAGATTTCCATCTTTCGCGCTCGTTGGCGTATTGGTACCTGTTCCAGCAGAGTTATTCGCTATTCTTCCGTCAGCAGCAGAGGCAGGCGTGCTCGGACGCGAACTTGCCCCTGTGCCAGAACTTCCAGGAGCATGCACTATAAGCATGACCTGAGTGAGTATAATATGGCTCGAGAGGCAGATTAAACAGCCAACTACCTGCATTACAACTAGAATCGAGATTGTGAGATCGACAGTACAAGCAAGATGAAACCAAAACACACTACGTATTGCAAACAGGGCACAGCATACGACTTTGTAGCACCTCTTGTTGGGCCTGTAGGGTGACATCCATGACCAGGTCGTTGACCATGGCGGAAAATATACGAGCGGACTGAAAGAAAGCTCAACTTCGCGGGAGATGCAGAAGGCAGGACAATGATTACCAGAGCAGTCACGACGTCGTCGCGTTCAGACTTGGGCATTTGAAGGAGCCGCGCAAGTGGTTGAGGGATAATTGACGCCGCCTCGATCAATTGTATCTGCCACGTGAGCTCGGGATGTCTTCGCGGTCTTTCAAATGAAATCATGACATATACTTCGTTGTAAGAACTCTATGTAAATTATTCATAAGACGTATTTAATCGTCTAGTAATTATTTGCTGTCAAACGTGAGATCGTAAAGACTCCGATGATGACCACTGCCAACGCCCCAATACTCGCAGGCAGCAAAAGATCCTTGGGTATCCCAAACACCTCTTCTTGAAAGGGTGCGGGTGCAGCCGGTGCCGGGGTATAAATAGGGTGTTCGGGTGCAAGTGCTTCAAGCTTCTCAACTTCATTGGCCTCCTTCTGAGCAGCAGCAACAGTAGCAGCAGCCTTGGCTTCACTCTTGTCAGCACCAGCCTCTGCCCAGCCCTTACCCCCTTGCAAGAACAACACGACACGATCAGCTCCCCCTTTACGTGCAACACTAACAGCATCCGTTACATCACTGTTAGAGGTGATAAGGACACTATCTCCATCAGCATCGGTATATGAGAGGTGGAAGTCAATAGGATCGGGCCGGTCATTTGACTCAGGGGTTGTTTGCCACTCGGTGAAGAAAGGATCGGTGGCCAATTTGCCAGCCACGATTTCACGTAGGTGCTCAATATCGTCGTGACGAGCTTGGAATCGGTGGGTCCGTCCACCAGGAGTTCGAAATTTGAAGACATAAGTTCCATCATCAACGGGTAAAGCAGTTGGTGATACTGCAGCACCTCCCTTCTGACGAGGGTATCCTTCCAGAGCAGATACTGGATCGTCATCCACAACAGATGCAGAATCATTAGGATGTACTTCAGAATGAGGTGATTGCTGTACATGATCCAGATGATGCAGAGAATGCAAGGAGCGAATATCTGATGGTCCATGATGAGAACCCGAGACAACAGAATCACCGTCGTCGTGTCCGATTGAATCAAAGAACCGTCCCCACATTGGCCCGCCATCAGCTTCACGCAAAGCATTGTCGCCAGTTACTGCGTTCATCTGTCAAACACAGCTTCAGCAGAGTATCTTAGAAGGAGTGAAAGGAAATTGACCTGCTCTAGAGTGGCATAAGTCAGTGTAAGGACATCGACAATTGCAACTAGGTGCCCATCCTCTTCTACGACCGGAAGATTGAGGTAGTGACCGTCTGCGTGGCAAGTCAGTTTATACAAGGTTTATGAGACTGCTACATACTATGCATCTGTTTGAGCGCATCGTGAATTGTAGTTGTAGGAGGTGCAGTATCGGGGTGAGGAGTCATAACCCTGACAACGCCACACCTTCCTGCGTCGAGCCCGGCCGCAATGACGCGCAATACGATGTCTTTGCTTGTGAAAATTCCCGCAATCCGCGTTCCACTAGCAGTGCCGGCAGGAACTGCTTCCATGACGCAGACCGCGGTAGTGCGTTTTTCTTTCATCAACTTCGCGACCTCACGGACGCTGGTCTTGGGACTGACTGTAGCGGGCTGCGTGCGCGAGTCCATGACGGTGGTCAAATCTGGCAGAGCCGTCTTCTCACGAAGCTTCTCGGCCCAAGCGAGCATGGCTGCGGCTTGAGGGTTCGAGGTGACACTGCCAAGTTCAGACTGAACGCCAGCCATGGCACTAAAAAGTTGTTCGGAAGCGGCGGAGCTGCGCTCAATCTTTCCAAGAGCTTCATGGAAGACCTTGGTGATATCCAGAAGACCGACAACGTTGCCATCCTCGTTGCATACAGGCTATGATATGATGAGGGAAGAAAATTTACGTTACGTGTTCCAAACGCACCAGGTGCCTAAAATGCTTCGAAACCATCAGTTGAAGAGCTTCAGTAGCACTTGTCGTATCACGGGTGACCATGGGATTACGAGTCATGATTTGGTGGACAGGTGTGGTATGAGGATCGAGGCCCTCTGCAGTGACCTATCGACTACAGCATGAGAAGAAAAAGAAATCCGGAAAACAGAGAATCAGTCGTACGCGGTATGCCAGGTCCTTGGCAGTGAAGATGCCACTCAAACCCTCCTCGTCGTCAACAACAAGTACACAATCAGTCCTCTTTGCTGCGCAGAGCTGGCTGGCCTCCGAGACAGTAATGTTCTCGGGAACGGTAAGAGCAGGAGTCGGCTTGAGAGCAGCGACGGTGCCTTTTGCAGCGGCTGGCTTCCCTTTCTTGCCGCGCTGACCATGAGTGGTCGAGATAGTACGCTTACGCGATAACTCAGATTCGATTTTCTTACGGATGGCCTGAGAAGGGGTCATCAGTTCATCATCAGATAATGAGATGCACGGGATGCGCACCTCGTCTCTCTTAGATTGTTTCTTCCTAGTTTCGGCAACTGAGCCGCCGTAGGAGACAGATGACATCGAGGAAATGGTTGTGGTGCGCGCGTTGGAACGAGAAATGGGGGAAGCAGAACGCTCAACAGAGAAAGGGTCAGGAGAGGTGGCCGAGTTGCGTAAATTAGAAGGGGAGTGAGTAAGAACGGGTATACGGGACATAGACAACCTCACCCAACCGGGTCAACTGCACAAATTCAAATTGGTTGTGTTTGCTCTCTGATGGGTAACTCAATACGCCTACGGCGCAGCCCTGCAACAAACCACACATCGATAACACAAACATGACAGTACGACATATTGTGCATGCAGATCAAACTAGGTATGGACATGAACAAATGACGCATCGTCATGCCTCATCCACAATATTACGATTCAAAGTGTAAGTAACATCTAGCGCTACAGCCAGTTTCCATTCAACGGCGGGCCTCACCATCTGTATTTGGCGTCAACGAAGTCCCAACCCAGCGGCCCGCCAGCATCTGAGCCTTTTCCCAGATCTGCACGACTGCAGGAGGGTTACCTGGCTTGCGAACAAATTGATTGATGCGAGCGGACGTGACACTGACAGCTTCGCGTGTGAAAGCCGATTGGTAATACCTTGAACGCAGGAAATGCGCGAAGATGATGGGGGAAAGTAACGAGTTCTGGAAAGTAACGGCGCCGAGAACTACGCGAACAAGGATCACAAGCTCGGCGAAAGCAACAACTCGCATGGCAGTGTCATAGTTGGCTGTGAACCTTATCAGAAACCAATTCTAAAACGATCGGTGAAGCTTCACCTTTGACCCATACTTGAAGCCTTCTTGCGATAGGGTGAGGCTGGGGAGCCCCATTCGACGATGGAGGGCCCGGAGGAAGGAACTGAGGCATCAACGTCGTACGAGTGAAGGTCAATGCATGGAACAACGAAAAGATAGTATAGGGCAACAAGACAACTACAGACATCAAAACATGAGTCATGATATCTGCGACATCCGGCCTGACGTACTTGCTATAGGCTTAGAGGACCACCAAAAGAACGCAAGGATAAAGTATTGCACGTTCTATTCAATTTGTCAATTCGATGCACAGATCCGCTAGCATGACACACACCTCATCAAGCATAGCACGTCGTATATAAGCACTGTTGAATTGAGGGGTCTGCAAGAGGCGGTGAGTCTCCTTTACGTCATGGGCTACCATCCACGTACTCCCAGAGATTTTCTGGCAGAGGCTGAGTACACATGACACAAGGGGGAGTCAGGAAAAACATACTGGCAAACGATGGCATAGCTGATGAGGGCACCGGTAAAGCTTGCTATAGAAGAAACTTCGTCAACATGAAGGGATTAATGATGATGTCCTCTTTTTTCACCTTTGTACCACCAAGCTGAAACGGTTTTGAAAGTTATCCAAGCAATAAAGTATCGCAAGGCCGACACCAGGAGTAGAAAGTGGCCTGATGCCCACAGGTAATGCTGGAAACGGGAGCCCTGAATTATCGTTTTACATATGAAGGCAACGGAACACAATACCTGTGTGGTAGCCATGGACAGGTAAAATGAGGACAAAACAACCAAAGTCGTGGAGTGTGTTCAAACCAGAACGTGCCAACAAATGTCACAAAGCTGGCTCAAATCAAATATCCACAAACTAAACTAGTATTACATCATCATCGACTCCATTGGCCGCTCTTCAACTGTGCACCGTCCTTCTGCCGGTACTTCTCCTTGTCCACCTTTTTCCGTCCTTGTGTCTCTATTCGCCGCTGCTTGCTGACGCGCTCATCTTTCCGTATATCTGCAGGCCCATCTTCGTCCTCCTCCTCCACCATTGCATGTGGCTCGTCCTCTTCCGAATCCTCGTCAGGTCGAATGCGTTTTTGTGTCCTTGTTGTCGATGATTTCCCTGTTCCAAGATTCACATTGACGCGAGGGGGAACAGCGAATCCGAATGCTTTCCCGACTTTGGCGAGATCCAGCTTATTGACGTCAAAGATTTTTTTGAGCGAGTATGACGCGTATGACTGGAGATACGACCGATATCCATCCCGTGCAGACTGATGCAAAAAGTAGTTCTTCTGAAGCAATCTTTCCAACTGCGCATTTTCAAGTGAGTTTGATAACGTCTCATTATCAAAGATTCGGCTCACTTGACTTTGAATATTGGCTATCCGGTCTGCTGGGAAGCTAAACTCATTCAAGGGGACCTTAGCTTCTTTGAGATACCGCAGAAAGCCAAGTTCACTCTCTAACAAGAACAACAAGCTCTTTCCGACCTTTCCAGCGCGAGCCGTCCGCCCGACACGATGAATGTAGTCGCGAGGGTCATCTGGAGGATCATATTGAACAATCCAGTCGACTTTCGGAATATCCAATCCACGAGCTGCAACGTCTGTGCAAAGAAGGATCCCAGATGGGGCATTTATGAACTCGAAGAAAGTATTTGTGCGCTTTTGCTGTTTTTGCTTTCCCTAGCAAACGTCAAGAACATTAAGACTCCTATTGAGGCAAAAAATATAATTTCACCAACGTGAAGGTCGAGAACAGGAACATCAATATAATTTAAAAGTTCCGCGTGGTATTTTACCGAATTGCAGCTTGAGAAGAAAACAATGACCTTTTTCTTGGAATCCTTTGTGAGGCAGGTCTTTTTAAGGAAGGTAAATAGAAGGAGGAATCTCCGTTCTGAGGGGCAGACCACATATCCTTGTGAGAGCGTTGTTACGGTGCTTGTTGATTCTTCCTTATCGACATCCACATGCACAGGACCAGGACGAAGAGATATGCGCGCAAGATCGGCAACTTTTGTGGTTTGTGTCGCGGAGAAGAGCATGGATTGGCGGTTTTCTTTTCAGGAGCTCTTCTTTAGATTGACACAGAAACTGAATGAACGGGCTAGACTGACCATTTGGTAGAATTTTAATGATTTTCTTCATCTCTTCCTCAAACCCAACTTCCAATATCCGGTCTGCCTCATCAATGACCAGCGCTTTTAGGTTTCGGAAGACAAATCCTTTCGTATCCTGGTAAATACATGAGCTATGTATCAAATGAGTAGAACTAATGCTCACCTGAAGGTGATCCAATAGTCGCCCAGGCGTCGCCACTAATAAGTTTACACCTTTTGCAAGTTTATCAGCTTCTGCTCTTCGATTTGCACCACCCATGACAATTCCAAATGTTTGGGAATGATTTGCCATAAGGTCCTTCGCTACACCGAAAATTTGTAGAGCCAGTTCTCGTGTCGGTGTAATGATGATTATACCTGTCCCTGAGGCGGACAACGTTTCCATGAATTCAATCATTCTGTACACATATCCATGAACACTCACCATTCATGGGCTTGAATTTCAGTCTGTGTAATAATTCCACCGCAGGAATCAAGAATGCCAGAGTCTTTCCTGATCCAGTCCTGGCCGCTCCAAGAACGTCCTTTCCTGCAAGAAGCAGTGGTATTGACTTTGCTTGAATTTGTGTCATTGTAGAGAGGCCCATTGATTCCAGAGAACGAAGCGTTTGCTCGGATAGTTCAAGCGAGGAAAAAGGCTCTCGTCCCTTGACATCCTCGGACGGAATTGCCTTGGGTATCGATGCAACCTCATCAGTCAACATTGTGAAGATTGGGAGAGATGAAAGTAGGGAGTAACTGCGAGACAGAACGTGAAGAGTCCCTCAATCCCTTGTACGTCTGAGTCGTAACTTCTACTGATCGAAAACAAACGCAGATTCAGAAAATAATTGATCGGAGTTTGCCGAATATACACACCTTCATGGTTTTTTCAACTCAGTGGGTTCCCCCGTGTATGTTCTCTTGTATATTCTCCTCTAGTCTGCAACGACATGACTCTGGCTCTCAGTTGCGTTGGCTGGGGTCGTATCACTTGTCTCTTTAAGTCTTGGTTTCTACGTGGGCGCGTATAGATCACCGACCAAAGGCGCCGATTCTGTGATAACTACTGCTGGTGTATACGAAGACCAAGCGGGTTCCGATGATGAGGATGAAGACGAAGTGGGACAAATTGCTGACGGGGATCTGTCGGCTATTCAGGCCGGTACTTTCGAACCATGTAAACTTGTATGTAGTAAGCTACATCGCGTTTCTCTTCTGAGTTCTTCCATTTCGTTTCAGGTGTTAGTTGTTAGGACCGACGTGAAAATGTCACCCGGGAAAATTGCTGCACAGTGAGTGAGACTTGTTTTCAATTGCATATACGCTGGAGCTTAATGCGTAACTCAAGGTGTGGGTGAGTTGCGGCCTCATGAGTCGACAGCCAATCTATTGTTGATCGCTTTTCTTAGGCATGCCACACTTGCATGCTATAAGGCTCTGATAAAAGTTAACCCCCAGGTATGACATGATTGGGTCTTTTTTAACATCTTTCTCGCAAACGTTATTAGCTCGTCAGACACTGGGAAAGAATTGGGTTTGTGGAGACTGTTGATACTTTTGCTTAACCTCATGGTCCTTCAGCCAAGCCAAAATAGCCCTCAAGGGAACGTCTGAAGAGCAACTACTGGAGTTGGAGGCCATCGCAAAGAGTCTTAATCTATGTGCTCGCTCGATACGGGATCAGTGAGTCTTTGTATGCTCATGACACCAACAGTAATTGATGAGCGTGCGTAGGGGTTTGACGCAGGTAGAAGAAGGGACGAGAACGGTTCTCGGTATAGGCCCGGCGCCTGTCAATATGATCAACGAGGTGACCGGGAAATTACGGTTACTGTGAACCAGCTTCGAAAGTGTGTTATCTATATACTAATACAGTCGGTGACTAGTAATACATCTACGGCAGAGCCTGTTGTACATGTGGTAAAAATCCAGTATGGTGTTGGTACATTTGATCCTTTCCACCTCCCTCCGAAGTCCCAGCATTTCCGAAATCCCGCAAACGTCAATTACGGTGATTTTCATGACGCTTACGATCAAGATAATGTTCATAGTCTTCGTCTTCATATTCGTCCTCGTGGTTGTCCTCGTGGTCGTAGGCCCGATCGTCGCTGCTATGATGGTCCTTTTGGCCGCCATCTCGTTCGCCTCCGTGATCATCCTTAGAACTGCTACCGCCGCCGCCGACTGCTGCCCCGCTGGATGCAGCTCCACCATGGCCGGCGTTGTCTATTTGCAGAATGATTTAGTTTCGTTCGCGTACCAAGACGCTGATGCTTACTTGAGTCTATGTTAATCAGAGCGTCATTAGTTCCTTTCACCGATCCGCCGTCAGCCACACCTCCGTCTTGAGTGTAGGCATTCCCACTGTTGCTGCCCCCGGCTCCGGCCCAGCGGCCAAACTTTGGCAGTATTCCGCCTGCACCAACAGCGGAACCAGAATCCGCTTGACCTCCATGACCTCCATTTCCTAGAGGGTGTTTGAGGTGATGACCATTGACACAGAAGACTGTCACGTACCATAGTTATAATTCAGTATGGGTGCACCAAGACCAAGAGCATGGAGCAAGGATTTGTCTTTCTCGGCAACGGTGACATTTCCACCAGACGCCTGACCGCCCTTTCCAGAGTATGCGTTACCAGAGTTGTCGACGGGTCGTGCGGAGACAAATGTAGTGTGAAGGGCAATAACCGTCAAGGTGAGAAGGAAGGAAATGGAAGGCATTTATGGAATATAGTGATGTAGAAAATATGTCGTAGGGAATAGATGATTAGAATGTAACCTAGGGCAAAGAACGATAGTGATGGTTCAAGACAGAGGATGTATGACCGCAAAAGGCGCAGGTGCAAAGCTTTATAGGCGGGGTGGCTGACCAAATCAAGTTATAGTGGTGTATTTGCCGTGGTCGCGTGTATCACGTGATTCTCATTTTCTCAGAAGTCTCGAATATTATAGAAAGTCTTAGTTTAGACTTTACTTCCTCAAAACAATCCCTACCTCACACAATGAACTATAGCTTTTGCATTGATCCCGGTATCTAAAATCCTCGACTCACCGCTGCTCTATTCTCTCCAATGTCTGCTCTAACACTTGCTCGTGCTTATCAACAATCTTTCGAAACTCACCCCAACATCACTCTAGCTTTGACAGGAGGTTGCTTGAACTCTTTAGGAGACTTAATAGCGCAGGTAATAGAGAAGAAAGTTTGCATCGTGATGTGTTCGCCGCAATCAGACAAGTTCTGACTCAACGTCACAGGTAGCTACAACGGAGGGAAAATATCGCAAATATGACATACCTCGAACACTGCGTTTCTTCGTCTTCGGATTTACCATAAGTCAGTGAAGCACCCTGTCCCGAGATAAATTTCGAATGTTTCACAGGTCCTTTCCTTGGCCGCTGGAACAGTGCCCTTGAAAGATGGTTTCCTTTGCGCACCAACCTGGGCTCAAGCAAAGTGAGATTGAGGGCACTGTCCAAACGAGTCGCTTGCGACCAGATAGTAATGTACGTATTGTTATTTGACCCCGATCTTCACTTCTTATTTCCCGTTTAGGGCGCCCATCGGTGTATGTCTTGACTAGTTGAGCTACATTAACCCTGACTTGGCTTGTGCCAGGTTGGTGTCTTCCTGGGCTCGATGGCTCTTATGGAACGGCGTGATGTCGGGCAAATAAAAGAGAGGTTTGATGACCTTTATAGATCTACGGTTTTGACGAATTGGAAAGTGTGGCCTTTAGCACAGGTACTTATTTTCAGATTTGTGACTAACATGACAACGAGCTGTAATTGTTTTCAGCTGATTAATTTTCGATACATGCCACTGGCCTATCGCATTCCATTCCAATCGGGCTGTGGCGTCTTCTGGACCCTCTATCTTTCTCTCATCAATGCTAGGTACGTTGTCTTGTATGCATACTAATCTGACAAATTTTCTGACGTGCTTTCATCGAAAAAAGAGAGCGCGAAAGACAGGATCAGCATGTGAACCTCCTAACGCAAGCATCTCATAGATAAAGTTAACTAAATTGCGCATAAATCCTAATTTGAACAGCCTATCGTAATTCTTGTTGGACTTAACGCCTTTACTTTACAATTGCATCCTTAGTATCTTGACTATTGACCTTTCAATAATCTGATCATGTATCTATGTATAGATTATAAATGCTGTATATAGCATAGACTCATGATGCGCCATATTTGTGTTTGAAGTACGCCGGAGGCAAGTCCGACAGCACATCAACTAGTGGACGTTCTACGACGACCAACTCTCCGTTTGCCAGGAAGTCTAGATATAAGATCGGTCGATAATGGGTTATTATTCTAAAGTCGCCGTGGGTATCGTCGGTGGGGAGTAGCGATGATGTTTTTGTACTTTCCCTGCGTCGTTTTTTTGTCATGCTGCGTGGAGTGGAAACATTCATGGATAATTTACATATCCATGTCGAGCCCCAGAACAGTGCATATTGCGGTACGTCTGTGCCTGCCGCAGACTCTGCTATATCAAATGCCACACCAAGAACAGGATCATGTGCATGTGTAAAGCGTTTTGGAAGGCTACCGCAGAACTCCTTCCCCCAGGCTGGAAACTGGCGAGACTCGACGTTGTATACCTGCAACGTGTTGTCAGGAAATGCCATTATGAGGATATTCGGTTGTCTGGGATCGAAAGCGAGAACCTGTGTAGGTTTTGCAAATGTTGGCAGGACACTGTGATGCTTGAAATAGAAGAACTATGTGAGCAACGCTCAAAGGTCAGGATGGCAAAAAGTAATTACTTGTATTGAGTCCAGGTTGAAAATATGTGTCTGAGCATGGTCATCCGATGTGGCAAGCCACTGGCCATCTGGACTGATAGACATGTGCAGGATGCTGACAACAGCAGAGGTAGAATTCTTTCCAGGGTCCTCACTAAAATCATCATTATCCGTGGCGTCTACCATATCCACGTCACCATCTGACCTGCGCCCTTTGACGACTCGGTCGTGAACAATCGAGTTTTTGGACCGATGTTGGTCAAACCTTCGTAAGACTCGTGGCTTTTCGCCAGCGAGATCCACGACAAGAATGTATGATGAAGCCGTTGTAGACATCACTAATTTTGAAGAGTCTGGTGCAAAATGAAACGCTTGCCCACCCGTCGACGTGTCAGAGACGGGGAGATGAGCCCGCAAAATGGACGAGAAGTCCCGTATTCGGCGGACAGCAAGATTATTCTGAGCCTCATTTGGATATTAGTTCTAATGCAGCGTCCCTGATAATGATTTCTTACATCGAGAGCGAGAGAAAACAACTTGGTTTCATACAAGTCCGAGACCACGAGCCATCGACCATCGTTCGATATTCCGCTTGCGATTAGGTTCGTGTTCACATTAAGATCCATTTCCAAAACCTTCTCCCATCCCACAGATTCGGGAAAATGAGTAGGGTCAACCTCTTGTGAGTCGGCATCGTCATCCATGGATGGCTTAGTCTTGACTCGCCAGATACTCACACTCGAGTCGCGTATACAAGATATGAGACGCGCTTTCCGTGCTACCTGGACAGCTGGTACGCCAGATGCGCCGGCGCTATAAGCCAGTCGGCGGTGGTACGAGTCTTCGAATGTACAATGCGCGCTCGTAGACAAAGGATTTACGACCTTGACAACGGTAGTAGATGGTAAAGCGGCTGGCGTTACGACCACAGACATATCGAGGCCACCAGAGGCAAGTATAGGCGAAATGTCGATGGGGAAGCGTCGTTTGTGTGACGGCGGGAGGACGGTATAAGGAGGCCATGTTGCCAGTGCGCGTACGTCGTGTGAATGCATTCTCCGCGAACACGATTGAACCCAGCGGCTAGTAAAAACGCCTGATGTGTTACTGGAGTTTCCAGTTTTCACTAAGGAGAATAGGGCGATTTTCTGGTCCACACCAGAGGTAAAAACAGTGTTGCCCTCCTGTAATTGATCATATCATTGAAAAGACTGAAACTGGTACAGATGTGGGTTGAGAACATACAGGGCCGATAGCGAGACACAGGACATCGGCACCATGCCCTTGAAAACTCTGAAGTTGTGTGCATGTTCGTGAATCCCAAAATTTAACCATTCCAAGAGAGTCTCCTGATACTATCGTTCCGTCACTAATACAGTATTAGCACAAGAGAAAGTCAAAGATGTGATGAACACGGCGAACCCAAGGACACCGACCGTCCACACCAATGTGCGCTCTCCTCTTATTTTATCCATTCCCATGCGGTCGACCACTCTTCCTGTGGCGACGTCCCATTTTCTGATGCTGCTGTCAGAACTACCTGTTACAAGCCAGGTATCAGTCCAGGTATCTTCCTCGTCATCGCTGTCGCTATCATTATCACGACCGGGGTTTTTCTTTTGTGGATATTGCGGAATAGGTGGACCCCATGCGATGCTCAATACCCGGCATTTTAGCCTGTCAAACCGACGAAAATGGGTCAAGGTGTCGTTGACAAGTGAAAGGAGTCGGACAGAGCCATCCTCGCAGCCAAGTGCAAGTAGATTGGAGGCTGGATTTGCTGCCATACACCAGATTGATCCACCTTGAGAGCTGATGGTTCTCTATTATAGATTAGACGAAACGAACTGTGCAAGCGACGTAAGAGACGAGAGGACATACTTTAATACATGCACGATCCATATCCCACTCCAAGAGCTCACTGCCCCCACCTGAACTGAAAAGTCGTAGATCGGAACAGGAAGGAATGTCTTCCGCAGTCAAATCATCTGGATACCGAAGCACGAATGCGAGAGAGTCTACTTTTGAAGGATGAGGACCAGGGAGTGTCTTGGAAGGCCGCATTGTTAAAGTTCACTTGGAAACAAGCGATGTTTGTACGCACTTTTCGTATGACCCAAGCTTGTGATGATTGTTTGTCGCGTTCTCCACCAGCCCATTCACAAAGATCAATATTTCCATTTGCATGACCAATTGCAAGAGTTCCAAAGCGTGATGGTTTGACAGATGCATTTTTGCCCTTATCAGAAATGGAAGGAAGAGGTAAAGGAGGAAATGCGACAGCAGTGATGGCAGACGGTGTATAGTCGACAAAGCGACAACGATGAACAGCAAGTGTCGTGGCTTCGCCCATCGTGTGCTGTATCAAGCGCGTTCAAAACTTTTTTGATGTGATCGAGGTAACGTGACGGAGCTCAAAATCTTGAGCGACGTCCTTGCAAAGTCCTCAACAAAAACCATGTCCTTTCTCGGAAGAGGTCCCGGGAATGTCGCCGCTGCTGGAGGTGTCAATGTCGAAAAGATAGAGTTGGCAGTGACTGAGTGGGTCATCCTCTTACTTCATTCAAATTGAGTTCTTACTCTACATAGGTTGGACACCGTCACCGACTTCTTCAACCGCATGGTTTCGTATGTAGTCATTACTTCAATGATTCAAAGCCAGCTCAACTCGCATGCACCCCAGATCATGTCATGCTAAATGCATTAGTGCGCGCTACGCAGAACCAGACCTCAACAAGGGCGAAAGTGTCTGCATTGATCGTTGCGTGGCAAAATTCACCGAAGCCCAGAAAAAAGTGGGCGAAAAGCTGCAAAGTAGAGGAGCAGCTAACGCAGGTGCCGCTGCTGGTTCATTTGGTTCGCTGTAATACTACTTTCACGGAGTCGGACGTTCCAGACAAATAATATTGGCGCAAAGCGAAAAGAAAGCATTCCTAAATGAGTCTGGGACTTGCCGGTCCAACAGTGGCATGCACTCATTTATTTCGCAGTGCTGGGGAAGCATTGTTCCATGGTCTTGTTGTGACGGTTTTGAGCATGCTCTGTGAGGCTGTAAAGATATCAGGAGACTGCGTTGTAAATGAGGTAGTAAACTGACGCTGGGGCACGAGTGGTGATCAACTGGAGATCAGGAAAATCAGCGAGCTATGAACGCCTTAGAGAGGCACAGCGTTACTGACGAAGGGCTGCCTGCAGTCGCTGCAGACGATGGACTTGGCCGCCTCGTTAACTTTAGACTGGCTTTTGGAGCCTTTAGCGGGGTTTTTATCCGCGTTGCGCTCGCGCTTTTGCTGTGCTTTAGCACCCTGTTGAGAATGGTGAGCGGGACCTGGGAAATAGAAAGCTGGGTCGTACGTTTCCCATCGCGAGGTATATGGTATGAGGAGAAGTTGATAGAAAAGGGCTGGAAAAGGCAATGTGATCGATCGGGCCGGAAAAGGCTTAGAGCGTTTGGATTTATCTTTGCGGCCAATTTGCGGAACGCAGTATGGCTCACTGTACTCGCCATGATCCGTTCTTTTTCCTGAACTCGCATCATGTCTACTCCTGCACTCACTGCTATCGTTGACCAGGTCAAGTTCAACATCCTCGCCGATTCCCATGTCGCCGACAACGCGTCTAAGGCAGAGGAGATCGCCCGCACCTTCATCTGTGCGTCCTTTTCTTCTTCTTTTTCGGTGTACTGACCGTCGCACTATGCAGCGGACACGGTCACAGGTGCGGCCCTGTGAATTTATCTCAGCTCAATCTCATCCGCTCTACTAGCCCCCACTCCAGAAATGCTTGCCTATGCCGCTCTCGCGACGATTGGAGACGATGTATACCACGATCCTTCGACAAAGTATATTTTCATTGCTTACTCCTCCTTACATGTCATCTTGCTGATTTCTGTCGTGACTGATCAGTGCCCTCGAGATCCACATGGCCCAGCTGACGGGGAAAGAAGCTGGATTGTTCATGCCCTCTGGTACTGCTTCCAACCAGATCGCCCTGAGAACACATTTGAAGCAACCCCCTTACTCTGTACTCTGCGACCACCGGGCCCATATTCACAAGTGTGTCCCCATTAATATCGTATTCATCCCCTCGTTGATACTGGATTTTAGGTACGAGGCCGGTGGGAGCGCATTCCATTCTGGTGCAGCAGTGCTACCAATAATTCCGTCCAATGGTGTCGATTCAATTTCAATGTCGTCGCGCTGAAAACCGTTGATCATGATTTCTAGGGCATCATCTCACCCTTGCTGACGTCGAGCCTAATGCTGTGATTGGGTCTGACATTCACTTGCAAGTGGTGAATTTGCTTATCGTTTTTCGTCCCTTCTCACGTGTCCCAGCGCCCCAACCCAAGTTATCTCTCTCGAGAACACACTTAACGGCACGATCTTTCCGCAAGAGGACATCATTGCCATTTCCGACTGGGCACATTCTCATGGCATGAAGATGCATCTTGATGGTGCCCGTATTTGGCACGTTGCTGTTGAGACTCAGACTTCACTCAAAGAGCTGCTTGCTCCCTTTGACACAGTCAGTCTGTGCTTCAGCAAAGGCTTAGGTGCGTAATCAGTCTTTATTTGCATCTTAACAGCAAACTTTCGATCCTCAGGTGCTCCAATAGGCTCCTGTCTCGTTGGTCCCCGAGAATTTATCAACAAGGCTCGTTGGTTCCGAAAACTCTTCGGGGGCGGGATGCGCCAGACCGGTATACTGGCCGCTTCGGCCGCGTATGCGTTGACCCACAACTTCCCTCAACTGGAAAGAGTCCATCTCCTCGCCAAGAAACTCGAGGCTGGCTTGGAAGCCATCGGCGCGGAAATCACAAGCAACGCGGAGACTTGCATGGTGAGCTTATGATGTTCGCTCAGGAATCGTGTATCAAATGTCTTTTCAGGTATTTTATGATCCCTCTCCCATTGGTCTGGACTATAATGAAATCGCTGAGCGAGCCAACATGTTGCCTAATCCACTGTTCCTTGGTGGTTCCCGTCTCGTGGTCCACATACAGACGAGTGAAGCTGCCGTGAATGATTTCCTCGCATTGATCAGCGAGCTCGCAGAAGAAAAGAAAAAGGCAGGTTTTATCAAGCCGTCCCCTCCAACGGAACAAAAGGTCCACAAAGACATATATGTTAGACGTGTCGCCAAGCCCAACACAAATTAGATATTGTTATCGGCCAATTCATGCATATTCTTACATCGCTTTCTGGTCTGCTTCGTAGCTTAAGTTCAAAGGTTTCTTTCAAGAAAGTATCATTAATACACTCCGTGAGACAACGGTCATATTAGTCATCAGAAAGGTAAGAAATTTCTGCCTCGTCATCCACGACGAAACTGCCGAGCATATACTGGTCCGGTTCTTCATTCTCCCTCGGAGGTGAGCTTGATAGGATCGGACGTCGTCTTGTGCTCGGTCCAACGCCGAACATTCCACGCCTACGAGGGGCGCTTGTGAATGCAGGAGCCTTTGTACCTATGGGAGCTTGAGTAAATAGACTCTGGCGGTATGCCAAGGTCTGATCATAAGAAGGGGAAACCTGCGTCTCAGGTAGCTGTTCTAAAAACCTCCGATCTTCCTCAGTTTCCTCGTCCTCAGGGCCGGACGAGCCTGCACTAGTTTCATCGCCAGAATGTTCCGCTTCAATATCAAAGACTAGGTTTGCTTGTACGTTGACGCTTGTGTGAACCTTTCTCGACTCCTTGCGGTCAGGCTTGGAAGATTTACGGCGGTGCAACCGTCGTGGTACAGGCGATGAAATTGTTATGCTGGGAGAATCGTGAAAAGCTCGTCGCCTTGCTTGTGCAAGTGGTCGCACAGGAAACGAAGGTTCTACAATTTGCAGACCGTCCGGCGAGCTCGGTGATCGTTGTGGCAGAATAGGCGGGGGCATTTTTGCGCTGGAGCCACGGCGTTTCCGTATCGTAATCGGTTTGACGGGACTACTTGATGCAGGCCAGAGAGGAGAACTTGGTTGGTGATTTTGGGCGATGGAACTGGCCATAACAAAGCCGACTGACGAATCGACGGATTTAT
Organism: Termitomyces sp. DKA64; assembly: GCA_017657295.1. NCBI lineage: Eukaryota > Fungi > Basidiomycota > Agaricomycetes > Agaricales > Lyophyllaceae > Termitomyces > Termitomyces sp. DKA64. The sequence continues at coordinate 33,237 of JAGGAV010015540.1, read as the reverse complement.
TTAAACCATTCTCATCTTCATCTGCCAACTGTTCGATGGTTTCGCAAGGCTGATGGTAGTCAGCAGTGCTCGCCTTGGCTTTCATGATTTTGCTGACAATCGGTGAAGAATCGACAACCTCGAAATCGAGATTTTCATCTTCATCCCCATCTATAAGCCATGCCATGCTCTCATCGCCATTTTCTACGGCAGTTTCAGCGGTTTCAGCGGTTTCAGGGACAAGGTCTTCCAACGAAGGTAGACAATGAGGCTATTGTTTGATCAGGAAATCTGCTCACTGACCTTGATGTTCATCTTCTGAGTCAGTCAAATTAATGACAGCTCTGATAGATGAGGCCGGGGAAGGGGAAGAGGGTGGTTTAATCTCTGGGGGCTCTGGATCGCGGAAGGAATGCGATTCAGGTGAGAAAACCAGACCGCGTTCGATATCTATATCATCCACATCATCCACGCCTCTACTGGAGAACTGGCCCGAAGACTGATCGGTGCATTCCTTTTGTTTTGTCGCTTTCGTTTTTCTAGGGACGGTCGTCTTGGCCCTGCGCAGTGTGACCTTATCAGAATGTTTAGATGACGAAGGTGCAAAAGATTTTGCGCGACGCGGAGCTGCATTGACGATCCCTGATTCGATGTCCATATCTGTGTCATCGTCCTCTCCAGCATCGTCGAAGTCCTTCCTTTGCACTTGTAGGTTCAGCTTCTTCTGTTTCTTTGGCTTGACGAGGAGATCTGCGACAGAGACAAAACCTGTACTGGCGCCAGCTGGGATATTTCTTGAGATATCGTCGTTTCGTTTACGCTTTGTACCCGAGGTGGGAGAGTGATTCTCCTTCGTGGATCTTTTCCTTCCCTCGTTGCGAATGTATTCGTGAATCTCCATGGCCTTTTGCAAACACTCGGGGTTGATATGGTCGGGTAGTAAGCGGGGGACGTCCGTGTAAAACTCGAGTTGTTCGCCACGCAAGATAGTCTTTTGTACCTCCTTATACGTGTCTTTAGCTTTTTCAAGGTTTAACTCCTCCCTCCCTTCTGCGAGAAGGACATGAACAACACCTGCTCGCTTACGTCCAGTCCTTCCTAGTCGTTGAAGCTATGGAAGTATACTTGTGAACGAAATCCTCTCAGAAGCAAGGTAATGCATTACCATGCGAATAGGAGTTTTCTGGGCATCATAGCAAACAATCAAGTCGACTTCACCTATGTCTAATCCTTCCTCTCCGATGGAGGTTGCAACCAGGACATTGAATTCACCAGCCTTGAATTTTTGAATAACCTGAAGCACAAGCCTTATCAAATATACGAGTGTAAAGAAGTGAGGGGAAAACGTACCTCAAGTTGCTCCTTCTGCGCAAGGCCTTTCTTACCCTGTTTGTCAGTCCCTTGACCAATGAACTTGTGCGCTCGAATGAGTGGATGCTCGAAGTTCAAGGCGCCAACGATCTCATCAACAGCTTCTCTGAAGGTGACAAAGACCATGACCCTCGTCTCGTCATGTGTTGCGTCGTCTTCGTCGGGAAGTTGCTGGGCAAAATGTTGAATGATCAAAGTTTTAAGGCGGTCCATCTTTGGATGCACAGAAAAGCCGCGAGCCTTTTGATCGTTGAGCTCACGCAAGACAGTTTGGAAGATAGGATCCTCGCGTAAGCCCTTTCTTTTTGAAGCCGCTGAAGCCTTCCCCTTCCCCTGCCCTTGCGTGGTTTCTTCGTCTCCTTGGCGAGAAAGTTCCTGTAGGTACGTATAGCACATACCCATGGTTCCCTCAATCTTGAAACAAGGATCAAGATAGTGTTATTCATAAAGAAAACGAGACAGACCAAATAACCCATTGCTCTAGCTAGAGATGCGAGTCGTGATAATGCGGAGTAAGCCCATCGTTGTTCATTCTTAAGTTGAGTTTTCCGAGCCTGCGCACAATACGAATGCAATTTTACTGGGTCTGGTGAGGCCCAGAGTACTCCTTTTTGTCTGAGAGGCTTGAGATCTTTCTGATGATCGATTAATACGCAGCGCAACACATAGCCGGAAGGACAATTTCGTACATCCATCAGGGCAGCAAGAGGTTCTTTAACCTTGTTGACGTCCTCTGTCATGGTTATGATGTGCTGTTCGATCCTCTGTAGAAAGACAAATGAAATGTGATCTATGTAGCAGGGTCCTCATATATACCTTGTTATGGATAAATGGTTTAAGATCTAGACTGTTTTCATCTCGAATTTCAATGTGGCTGATATGAAGGCCGTCAATAAGGTTTTGCACGGCATCAGGGTTGCCTCCTGGAGTTGCAGTGAGAGCCAGGATTCGGAAGTGAGGGTTCTTAGCCATGAGGAATCGAACAATCTGGTTGTATGCGTAATCGCCTGTGGCCCTGTGAGCCTCATCTGTGACATTGTATCAATATCGGAATCTTCTGATATCCTCTAGATTCACCTATCACAAGCAGCACAATGTCATGTACGTCACAAGTCTCTGTTTTTAGGTCATTAACAAGGGTTTGAGGAGTCATGTAGAAGACACGTTTTTCTTTCCACTAATGGACTGCTATAGTCAATCATTATCGCATCAACAAATGAATTTCCTACCAGCCGTCCTCGAACGGGTTTTGTTATCTGACCGGTTAGTTCTGCGGCATCACAACCAGGAATCCCGCATGTTTGGTGACATGCTTCGATTTGTTGGGCTACGAGAGGTTTAGTAGGTGCAACAAAGACGACTTTCCCCTCTGGGTACCACCGGTAATCTACACCGTCTAGTCAGTTACAAGGATTATGAACCAGTGTGGATTCTGTGTACAATTCAACATGACAACTCCAGCAATGAAAGTTTTGCCGAGTCCCGTTGGAAGAGCGACTATTGTATTTTCGAAAAGACAGTGCTTTACAATATTGAATTGATAATCGCGCTTCGGTCGATTCAGAGGATATATCCAATGTTTGGCTTCCAGAAGGTCTGGTTTCAATTTCATAGGCGGAGGCTACCCAAAGCACATCAATGAACATGAAAGACGTCTGAGTGAACTGAAACATACGGGACTGAGGACAAGTCGATCCCGTCGTTATAAGCCGAGCATGGGATGATCATTGAAACTTACCCGACTGGAAAGAGAATCAGCGCGAGCTACGGGATCTTGAGAGACTACTGCCAGGCGCTTACCTGATACAAACGGGGCAGGAAATTGCTCAAACTCGACCGCTTCTTCTTCCTGCTCATCAAAGTCATATGAAGTATTCCCCTTTCCTTTCGACTTCCCTGACTTTAGACCGGACTTTGCAAACGCAGTCTGATCCCAGACTTTGAGTTTCCGCGTCTTTTTTTCAAAGGGATTGCGAGGATTGGATCTGTTCCTTTGCATTTGAGATCTTCTCGGTGCTGTGGATGGTGGTGGTAGAACGCCACCGAGCAGTGTAGTCTGGTGAGTACTCGACCCAGTCCTCCTGAGGCTTGGACCAGAAATAGGCTGAGCTTTGCCATTATACGCGTCATTTTCAAAGTCGTCTAGCTTCCGTAGGTCATTTTCATCAAGGTCGAAGGTTAGATCATAAAAAGAGTCATTCTCCGCGGGAGACCCTGATGTTGACACCGATATCAGTCTCGGAGGCGACTTGAGGGCCGCTGCTTCGATGGCATCGATTTCGTCAAAAGCTGCATCATCTAACTCATCACCTTCAAAGTAACCGTCGGAGCTCATAGGATTCTGAAGGGTTGGATGATGAGGTAAGGAATTGGCATCAACACTGGTTTGAGCTCGACCGCGTCGCGGTCACATGAAGAACAAAGGCAGACAAATCTTAGCAATGTCATAACTATGGGTAGTATTGATACATTTAACGCGATGCTTTCTTGCAAATTGGACATGCATTGTTCAAGCATGATGCTGTTCAAATGGGGACAGGCCGTGTCAAATCATCAAATGCACATACTGTGAAACACATTCATACAACCTAAAAGTTTCTCGAACGTTCAATTCTGGAAAGATGTTTATAGGGAGGCTATGACAAGGATATCTTGAAAACATGATAAATCAGTATGATAATCTACCAAGGGTGTCCATAGTCGTATCACATGGTATTAATACACATGGTAACTCGTGTCTAGTCAGTCAAGGAATGTGCATGTATTGAAACAAGGGGAAGTGAGGCAATAATTTGACGAAAATGGATACCTCAAAGCAGGTGGTAAGCGCGTGACAGGCGGAACATGGGAAATCGGACGTCCCCACACATTTGTGTCTTACCACCCCATCCACCTGTATTTAAGCTTCCACAACTCCGAATCAATAAACTATCTCCCCTATACTTGCTGAATCCTAACTCTTTTGCATTCCTCCTGACCATCTAGCTGCTCAGTACTCAAACTCCTCTCAAAAGTACAAGTGAAACCGTCATGGGCATGAGTTATCGTCGCTATCTCTCAGGTGAACGTATCTACGGTTGTTCTACTTGCAAGACACATCTTGCCACTATCCATTCCATGATGTCAAGGGTATGGTTTTGATTGATTTCAGCACTCTCGAAGCCGTTTAATTGCCAGCTCTGCCAGGCATTCAATGGGCAACATGGTCGGGCATATCTCTTCGACGGAGTGTATGTAATTTCATCCTGTTCGATACTTTCAATGATCCTCACTGACCATTAGCGTAAACGTTATTGAGGGTGAGCCCAACGATCGCCCAATGACGACAGGCAACCACACGGTTCGAGATATCTATTGTTGTCGATGCGGGACCACTCTCGGTTGGAAATATGCATGTCAACCTTTTCATTTGACCTTTCTGGCATCTCAATCTTGAAACAACAGGACAAGGCCTACGAAGCGTCCCAGAAATACAAAGAGGGAAAGTTCATTCTAGAACGCCACCTCCTGGTCGAGGTGCATTAGTGGCCACACCTACATGGTTTACATCTCAAACGTCGTTCAAACTCAACGTTGTACAAGGATTTCGCCCCTTTTCTGCGGCAGATTACTGAAGTTCCGCGCCTGTCAATCAACCCCTCCCTCAAAGGCAAGAGAATAGGGCTGGAGTGACCGCGAAAGACGACTGATTGTCACTTTGTTTTTGGTCAATGTCCCCGTTCCATGCCCCTTTGACTCTGAAGCCTCATCAGTAGCTTCCAACTCATTCGAATTTGCCGACGTTGATTGTTGGATTGATTGATCAGTCGGACTGTGACATCCTCATACCTCCCTTCCACGTTCATCGAGATACGTTCTGTCCGTCGGTGACCCTTCATAAATAGAATCCGTCATTTTCTTTTCCCTTCAAGTGTCTTGAAAGCCATCAACCACCCCCTCTTAGTACCTTTTGCCTCCCTTGTTTCTTGTACCTACTCAGAGTCTATTTGACCGAGATTGTGAATAATTGCATCAAAGACGTGATAGCAACTGACATACTGGTAAATCGTGTGGCTTTTGACGACGCTAAGAAAGGTAGTTTACTCGACGTTTACTCGAGGTTGCTTCTGGTGCTTGATACTCGGGTGTCCCCAAAAGAAATTGTGGGCAAGGTAGCTGGGCGGCGGCCGCGATAACGGAAGCCGGGTGACCTGCCGGTATGTGGTGATGTTTGAATGGGACTGCCGAGTGTTGCCGATCCATCCCCAACGCCCCAAGCAATGACCCCAACGCAATCGTGAATCGCATTTATAAAGTTCGTCTTGCGGTTCTCTTTCTGCCATTGAGCTTTGTCCCGCTCCCTTCTACTCGTACTCAACCCTCTTGACGCGTTCTTAATGGGTAGGATTCATTTCATAACTTGTTCTTCACCAACTCATAATGCTCTTCCAGCTACAATGTCAATATCGCGGCCACTCATATCGTCGCCTCTTGCCGATTCTACACATAAGCATCCAGTTGTTGCCCAACGAATTATACCACACCGCACCTCCTCGTTTCCTACGTCACGCGCTCTGCGGCCGTTTCCCTCCGTCTCAAACACGCTTCGCCCTACACCTGGCAAGCCACCAGTAAAACTCATCGAGCCCCCACAAAACTACCAAGGCACATTCTTGCTCGACCTCACTCAAGCAGAGTTCAGCAGACAGGACTGATACTCCGTATCATCCGCCATTATATACCTATCACACTCCGACAGCTGATCACCCCGCCGGCCTATTTCCCTTTCGCCTTTGCCGCCGCGTTGAGTATCATATCGACATGCACTATGACCCATTGTCTTCATATCGTCCTCGCCCGTGGACTGCTACAACTTTCTATCAATAATTTTATCCATTAGTATTCCATTCCTTCTCCGTACAACAATGTTTGGGCTTGTATATTAGTATGTAGGAACGACAGAAGCATTCATCATTATGTTGTATCGCGTGTAAGCGTAAGCTATAATGTAGCATGCGTACTAAATGGGAACGTCCAACTCCTCGTTGTGCATGCCTATTAAGTTGAGCATTGATACCTCAGAAGGGGACCGGCCGAGCAATAATTACAGAGTCGATCACATGAAGTCGAATTCGGAAATGTTGTCCAATTGCCACATTGAATGGCGTCGAGTACGCGTGCATAACACCCTGAGTTCCGATACCATCCGAGCGACGCCGCAACATTGTTAAATTTGGACGTCGAAATTGCCAATGATTTTCCAATACGAATATGACATTGCCCGGCTGCCCAGGGCCGCCCCTATCGATAAATTTGCGAGGCGTTCCGGGAGAAGCGCCGAGGATTTTGGCATTTTGCAGTGACGCCAAATCTAGACTTTTGATGGTTTCTAGACTGACCTGGAACTTTGACAATATTTAATTTGTACTTTGTATGCAGTCTCTCCGTCTGAGAGCGTAAGCGCGTCGCGCATAATGTATGATCGCATGGGGTGACTCCCATGCTTACACATTGAGCGTCACGATATCGCGTCAGTCCGTGAGGATTGGCAGGTGTGGTGATAAATTGACCAGAACACGCTCACAGGCATCACAGCGCCACCAACACAGCTGAAGAGACTCACAAGGACGGAGATGGCCGATGTGCCAGTGCCCAGTGCCACCCGTTGGTGTGTAAGATGATCATGCGGCGGAGGATCCGGACGAGGGATCGTGGAAAAAGCTGCCTAATAGGGAAGTATAGAAAAGGGTGGAATCGGTCAGAACCAAACCCAAGACTGTTGCCGTTGGCTTGCTGCCCAAACACATTGACCAAGGCTCTCCCGTGCCTTTCTTTACGACCCTCGACGACCCGCACGACAACCGATATTTGATTCTCTTGTTCTTCCTTCTGCATCGTCTTTCTTCGCCTCACCGTTCGTCTCTCCTATCCATCGCGTCCGTCTACTTACCCCCGATTTCCTTTATCCCTTAAATTCTCTTGTGCGCTCAATTCGACTCTTCTGAGGTACTTGACATACTCCACACTTTCTCAATCGCCTGCTCATGCTCCGCCTCAGAATGGACAACTGGAGGGTCGCTGTTCTTGGTGATGGAGGTGTGGGGAAAACTGCTTTGGCTGTTCAGGCAAGTCCACTACCTATCATCCGTTGCCCCAGATGAATGACTTCTCTTCTAGTTTACCCTGAATTGTTTCGTTGGTAAGCCGTTGCGTCATGTATTTCTCTCGTGTCCAAACCTCATCCCCCGTCCGTGCGATTTTAACAATTAGAGGTATGTATCAGGCTGTCCCCTCGAGCACATTCTAGCTCACTTGTCCCCCAGACGTATGATCCTACGATAGAAGACGCATATCGAAAACAACTGGTTGTCGATAATCGAATGTGTTTTGTGGAGGTTATTGATACTGCAGGTCAGGGTGAGTAGACGCCTGTCCAATCTCCACCTTCCCACCATCAAATCATCCTATTTTCTCAGAGGAATATGCTACATTGCGTGACCAGTGGGTTAGGTGGGTGTATTGACGGTGTTCAATGCACAATCCGCCTATTGATTATGGCCACCTAGGGAGGGACAGGGCTTCATCCTTGTTTATTCAATCGCTTCACGATCAACTTTCGATCGACTCGAGACCTTCCGTCAATCCATGCGCCGTGTGAAACGAGGCGACCCCATCTTCATGCTCGTTGGCAATAAATGTGACAAGACTTATGAACGTGAGGTCTCAAAGGATGAGGGGGCGGCGCTTGCACGCCAATTTGGTTGTGAGTTCATTGAGACGTCCGCTAAAACGGCCCAGAACGTCGAACGCCTTTTCACCAATCTCGTTCGCGCCCTACGACAAACACGAAGTATAGAACCAGGAGTCCCGAGCCCGGTGAAACCGCATGAAGGGAAGAAGAAGAGATGTATTGTCATGTAGGGGACTTTCTTTGGGATCGCCTGGTTTTTTTTTTAGATTCCTTGCCTTTACCTCCTTTGATGATACCATTATGTTCCATTTCCTGTTCCTTGTTCCTGTCCCTGGCGCTGCCTCCATAACCCGCTTCTTTCCCACCTCATTTTCCATATCTTCTCCTGCTTGCTCACCATGTAGCCGTTGCCCGCATTGTAGTTAGGGATCTCTGATGTACACTGGATGGACGGAGATGTATGTGTTTGACCTCCATCTTTGTTTGATGTGGAATGCCGGGTCGTATCAATTTGAGCTGCACAGGTTCTGAAGGCCACGTCGCATGTACCATGTATGACGCACATCAAATATGATGACTGTATCTCCAGCCTTTTTCATTTCTGTCCCGACACTACACGCTCGATGCCTTCGCGAGATTCTTGGACGACTTTTGAATGCGAGAATCCTGATTTCATCGTTCGATCAGTTCCCGATGATGTCAGTTTCAAGGTTAAACGTGCTTCGATGAGAAACAGCGAGGTTTTTCGTAGGTTATATGTACACAGATACGAGGTGAATGACTCAATCCTTGGTTTCTAGGGGACATGTTTTTGTTTGGGGCGACGAGTATTACCAATCAACACGAAGAATCCGTGGATCTTCACGAGACATCAACAGCTTTGATTGCACTTCTGCGCCTGCTGCATTACCCACCTGCGCCACCAGTTCCTTTGCAGCGAAAGGAAAATGCTCAAGAGACACTGGCCGATCATAAATTGCCCAAGAGGGTATACGATCCATCAACTGTGATACCTCTTCCACTTATGTCCCTGTTATATGGCCTAGTGGATAAATACGCTATCCATGACGCCGTCACCGAAGCGTTGAATGGGCATTTGCTGGCTCATGCGCCTCAGTTCCCTCTTCCTGTTTATGCGTTTGCTATTACCAGCGGACTGGACTATGTTGCGTCCGAAGCGAGCCAGTACATGCTACCATTAACATCATATGCCGCAGATGAGGTGGCCATCATTCCAACAATCCCTGCGTATCATAAGATTATGTGTCTACAAGCACTGCGCGTCAAGGCATTACGCGATCTTATTTTAGGCGAAGATGTCTTTCCTCACGGTGAGTATCTTACCTCTGTATTTGAACGTAGGATTCCAGTCACCGACCTCACATGGCAAGGTTACGGAGCATGTCCCTCACATCAACGTGAAACTATCGCTTCTTGGGAGGCCAAACGTACAAACCTGGCGGCGATAGTTGAAACAAGTATGTTTTGTTCTCACATTGATTATTTGATCTAAAGGCTCGTTCAGCAACTGATATATCAGGTGAAATGGAAGCGGTGGTAGAAGTGTTGCCCCAGGGCTGTCAAATATGTCAAAAAGCCTGCACGGCTGCAGTTCAGATGCTCGCTGTGAGTCCGTCCCTTCAGTTTGTCAAATATGTTCTGAAGAACGAGCGTGTATTCTAAAAAAACAGTACAAAAGCCAGCGAATTATTAAGAGGATAGACCAGCTCCCTGGTATATGAATTCATTGCCTGTGAAGTCGAAGGAGGGGATATGATTACATTCGGGGGTAGGCAAATGCCACACAGTGGTATCTAGGTGTAGTATATCATGTATTATGCCAAAGTAAGGTTTTGAGATTACTCCAGGTTTCTGAGTCACGATATAGATACGTCATGGAGTTGAACATGCCAGGTTGTATGGTTTCGCCACGATGTCGGAATAACCACATCACTGCTCCCCAGGAAAGGGCAGCAAAAATTGTGAAGTAGCGAGAATCAGGTGGGAGGGGCTTGATGGTGGAACGAGCAGGCGAGCGTGAAGAGGCAGATCCGTCTCGTGGTATGAAAGACGAGATGACGCGGGATACGACATAGAGTACAATCTGAATGGGTTAGCTTTGTCTGAGCTCTAGCAATTTAAACAATCAATCATACCTGTTCGTTGACAGCATTCCTGTCTCCAAACACAATATATCCACCGAGCAGGCCAGCTATAAAACTATCACTGCTCCGTTCTTTACTACCATTTGTCTTGCGCTGGATCAATAGGAAGGTTTTGTAGAGAGTGACGAATTTGGCGAGGTTGAAAGCGTGCTGTCTCGTTGCACGATAGATATTCCGCACACGCATTTTCCAGCTGGCCGGAGTGTCAGAAACATGAAGTAGAACCTGGCTTCGTCATTCACTTACTCTCCACGGCCAAATAGTATGGACATGACTACAGCATGCGGAAACCGGACTTTGACGCCATAGACGAAGCCATTGCGGGCGCCTTTGAGGATCGCCAGGTAATCATGGAATGCGGGGTTTGTCACAATTCCCTGTAGAGCGTCCATGAGTGGAAGTAGACTGAAAGCAGACAAACAGTGGACCAGGTTATGTACAACTTATAATCTGAATTTCGATCAATTGAAGATCAACCTGTTGACGGCGGGCAATCACATGCGCCGTTTTCTCTCCGGACCGACGGAGTTTTTACTGTACGGAGAAACTTTCATTGATTCAAATTGTAGTAAAAAAACTAGTTCTGTACATATCTGATGTTTCGCGGTGTTTTCTTCCAGTTGGGAGACCTGGGAGGATGTAAAGGAACCAGGGCCGTAATCTCTTCCTCGACTACAGGAAAATTTTGGAGTGACCGAGTAAGACGGTGTTTAGTGATGATGCATGCCGGTAAAAGTATCTACTATTACTACTGGGACAATTTATCGTTGTATATATCGAGGATTGTAATTGCTGTGTTCATGTGGTCTTAAATGATCACGCTGTGATTAAGCTTTTACCATGTCCAAGACCAAGTCGAAGCAGCAAGAGGCTCTGCAATTCCTTGACGATCTCGACTCATTTACGCCGCCCCCAGAAACTGATCCTTCTAACCCGGCTAGCAAATCCAGCAGCGCAGGTCAACCGGCTGGCAATGAAGGCGAAGCTGAAGTCCTAGCTTTCCTCGATGAGATAACCCAGAAGAGCGCAGAACCCACTCGCCCCGCTTCTGTACACCCCGAACGTCTTATTTCACGTTCCGGGACACCCACGCTGCGCAAGAGTACCGAAAGAGTCAAACTTGGTGGGGGACCAGTTTCACCTCCCACTTCTTCGTCAGCATCATCACTGTCGAGGACTCCTTCCGCCAATGAGAAGGTGAAAGCAGATTCTGCTCCCGGTTTCAAAGGGACTTCTTGGGGATGGGGCTCTGTTTGGTCCACTGCATCTGCTGCTATCCAGCAAGCTAAGACCGTGGTTGATGAACAAGTCAAGGCTCTTCCCAGTAACGAACATGCGCGAAAGTGGGGTGAAGGTGTCATTGAATACGCTAAAGCAGCCCAGCTTGACAAACTTGGTACCTTTACACCCAACTCCAACCAACTCTTTGTTGACACCAGACAACGCAGGTCAAGACTTCAAGCGCGTCGGCTTATCTACTCTTACTGACATTCTAAACGTTGTTGCACCACCAATATCGGAGCACGAGGTCATTCAAATCTGGCTGAGCCATGAAATGCAAGGCTATGAAGGAGTGGAATCTCTTGTTTATCGGGCTCTATCAAGGGTATGCTTTCTTGTCTCAAAGGGTTTTCGGCCGCCAATTTGGTTTCAGGTAATGGAACAAGTCGAGGGCGGCGATCTCCTTGTGAACAGAGGTGATGAGTCGCGGCCAAAGACGAATGGAAGCCAAAGAAACTTCAATGCGGTTGAAGGTTACGAAGCTGCTCATAAGCTCGCCCAGGTAAAAATGAAATACCAGTTCCTTGATGTAATGACTGAGTATGATGATATCAAGGCTGATATTGAGGAGCTTATTAGGAACAAGGCGAAGGTTACATCTCCCGGACCAACTGCCACTCAGACTACGACAACTTACTCTCACGTCTATCTACGTGTGCAACCCTACTATAGTAGCTACGGTCCGATAGGGTCGTCCGAAACACCTGAAATATCACAACCCCGCCAACTTCAATTTCTGCTATATCTTTCAGATCCCGAGCATCAATTGATGCATACAACCGTCACACAGGCTGTTCCCGGAAATTGGCTGGATATTTGGGATGAGTTTGACTGGGTCGAAGATTTGGTAGCTGAGGCACTGAGACTAGGTGTTGAGGTTGTTGGACAGGAGTACCTGGTTGCAAGGATGGGTTGGGGTGGTCAGGCAAAAGAGGTGCGAGGCGATACCAACAAAGATATTACGAATGGTGAGTTGGACGCAAAGGATGCTAGCAAGGATTCGTGACTCTTGTATGATCTATGTAACGCGCAACTTTTATGATTGTTATGTTGAGACATGGGAAATAGTAATTGCATATCCCCAAACTCAATCGTACAGAACGACTGCCCATCTACTTTTTGACTTCCTCAGGCTTGGGAGGAGGAGGAAGGTGTTTGAGGTTGTCTGGCTTGCGAGGCGCCGTCCCGTCTCCAATTTGTTCCCAAGGCGATAAAGATTCAAAGTTCCTAAACAGATTGAAAGCTCAGCACAAAGAACATAGAGGTACCAAAGAACGCACCGGAATGCCTGGGTAAGTTGCAAAGGTTCATAAACAACACGCTTGCGTTCTTCGTCATATCGGAGCTCCGTGTAGCCCTAGATTTGGCCCAATTATAGGCAAATATAAGAACGAGGTCAAGTTGTGCGGTGCTTACCGTTAATGGGAAGTCTTTTCGAAGGGGGTGTCCCTCGAATCCTAAGAATATATTAGGAATGTACAAAGTCAAAGTTCTGCCTTTGCTGACCGTAGTCTGTCAATATCCGACGACTAAAACAGAACATTAAGTAGAGCTCATCATCGTCATGTTTTCAAGAAGGATGCGTACAGGTCTGGATGATTGCTGAAGAAAATTCCGTATAAGTCCCAGGCCTCTCTCTCGTACCTATCCACAGGATTGAGGGACTTCATTTACAGCTATGAAGATAACATACCAATCTGCACCTCGAAACACTTCACACGCACTTGGAACATGATCAGCCTCTCCTGCGTATGTCTTCACCCGGATCCTTCCTTGGTGCTTAACGCTGAGGAGATGATAAACAACCTCGAAGCGTTTCTCTCTCTCCGGAAAGTCAACCCCACTGATGTCCATGACAGATTTGAATTGACATTGTGAGTGATCACGCAGAAAAGTAAGCACAGGTATGATGCCGGAAGGGGCAGTGTAGAGAGTCAGCTCATCCTTTACGACGGAGAACTGCTGGATGAACTTGGGAAGCGATTGTATGAGGTAGGAGCCATACGTGTGTAGAGCCTCAGTGGTCTCTGCATACTTGGAGACAGTAGGATTAGGAGACGTTGGCTCAGTAAACGGCGAAGCTGAAGCTGCAATAGGTGAGGAGGGGTCAGAGACAGAAATTGGAAGATCATCCACCTTTGAACGAGGAAGACGAGTGTATACGCCTACCGGGGGAGGCAGCGGAGCGCAACACCGAAGACAGAGCAATGTTTTTGAAGCCGCGGCTTGCACGCGACGCTATACGGAACGCCATGCTCGGGTTGTTGGTGGAGATGTGTACCAACGTCCAAACGATACTCGGGAGTTGCCGGACCGCTCACTGCAGACACGAACTCTCAACCATTTATCGTACAAGATACGCTCATGGCTGACACTTCATCGCATCATGAAATCTTTGACTCTCTGCCTTACTATGATGACGACCTTCAGAAGTACTCAGATTTGAAGCTCAAAGTCGATCAGGAACTAGCACGGGAGCCAAAACCACCCTCCACTTTGCATCCTCGCGTTCCCCCACCTTTTGAACTATTTTCTGTTCGTGAGCATGACTCTTAATTTCTGGAATGGCACAGGAACTAAAGTTAGAGTGCTAGAATAATGACTTGCTGCGTGCTGAACTTGAGCGCGTTGAGTCTCATCAACCGTTCCCTTCGCTGGATTCGTTACGATATCAATTGCCTGCACCATCGTCCACCCCTGGGACAGATGAGGAATGGAAGGCCGCGCTCCAGAATGCTCATGCTCAACTTGAACATCAAAAAATACGGTTCGTGCTTCTTCTGCTCACGTAGCTCACACCCACATATATTACAGGCTAATCAATCTGACGTTACTGCAAAATTATGGCTCGAATGCATGGCGGATACATAATTATCTTCTTGAAGCAACGGCAAGGCAGACTGAAAACGCTTTAGAAGACCTGAAGCAACTGACAGTCGAAGTCAATCGTGAACGTAAAAACAATCAGGCATGTCTAAATGTTTCCTTGTGTCTACGTTATTTACCTGGGTATTATCAGGATCGCATTGGACAGCAGCTCACATCTTTGGAAACACGGTGGACAGACTTGATTTCTAGTGTCCTACAGATTGAGATGGCTAATGTGGCGTTGGATGCCGAGATTGAGAGACTGAACAAACGGGAGGTGGAGTTATCCGAGCTTTGAGATCGTGATACATGTTGCATCGTTGTATATATAGTATTTCATTGTCACATATATGTAAAATCGTTTTCCAACCTGCTCGACCTTGTACCTTGTCGGCCGGCCGGTGACCTCGATCAGGCAACTGTCCGGTAATTAGCGGCCGTCAGGAGAGCTTGAACTGTCAGTGAGAATTCTATGTTCCCCTCCCTGTGACTGGTGGCATATCTCTCCAGGTGAAGTTTACTCCTTCTCATTTTCCGGCCTCCCTAACATGCTGATTTTGCCCTTGAATCGACTGCGGCGAGCAGTCAACATACGCGAAGAAAAAACTCAGACAAGCGTCCCGCGACGCGTCTATGGCTAATACCAACAACGAGCCTACTGGGTCGTCACAATCGCCTGGGACGGAGGGAAAAGTCCCAATAGTTGAGTGTGTCATCGATGGCAGAGGAGAGGTGCAGGAAGGCAAGGATTCAGGGGATGCCTCCAAGACGGTCCTAGCGAACGATGCTGAGAAGACTACATCAGCAACCTCGAATAACCCCAAAGCTAGCACTAACTCTGTTCGACCTTCTCTGGTTCAACTTGGATCCGGCTCAACGCACCATCCATCTTCGGCCCACCCTAAACGTTTCAGTGCTGTAAATATCAACAAGAAATTTCTCGAGAAGAATTCGTCCGCCTCGGTTACCTCCCCTGCATCCCAGCCTGTGATCAAGGCAGGAGGTCCATCTTGTGAGTAGTCGTCTTGTATTCTAATCGACCCCTCGAACATCCTCTTACAGTGGTACGACCGCAAACGCAATCTACAGTGACGCACTCGCGTCTGGTTACCGCGAAGCTCACGTCTACCTCACCAGCATCGTCTACAAGTGGTGCAGGCTGGTCTCGCTCACCTTCTGTAGCTCCACAAAACGCAACGGGTACACACTCACCCACCACTGGCTCCCCACCCCTTCCTACCACCAATCTTGGGGCAAATACGGGAGCTCCGCAGCTGCCTCATGCCGGTAAGGTCATACAACCACAACCAAGAGTAGCTTCTGCTCTTTCAGGAATATCACAGAAGGATTCAGGACTCGCTAAACCGGTATGGGGAAATGTGAAGTCTACAACCGTTGCTCAACGGCTGGACGTCCGAAATGACTTTCCTACTGCTGCAGAGGTTGCGCAAGGTGTGTATTGAGAGGGGCTTTATGATTGCATACTTAGATTTGGGCAGGGGCGTCACCCCTGCGAACTACAAAGCCAAATGATGCCCGAGAAACTATTGAAAGTCCCGCCACCAGTAAACCCGCCAGAATGGAGGAAGCCGATGCTTTTCGGGGTGTACATCTCGATCCAAACACGCATCATTGGGACGAAGTAAGTTGCTGTAGCTTAAAACGTTTTCGGAAGGAAGACTGAACTCCTTCAGATGGAAGAAGATGATGACAACTTCCTCGATACTGTGATTGAATTTGGTGACGGACGGCAATATAAAATTGATGCCAACAATACAACGTCCTCCCTAACAACGGATCCGATTTTGTTGGTTGACGCTGGGGGTATCAACACTTCGCCATCCCATGATGCGGCACCAAATCTACCAGTCAAGAAGGAGGAAAGATTTGCAGACGATTTTGATCGCAGCTGGCCAAGGACTTCACCTTCGAACTCTCGAGACGTTCCTCTTCCTCTTAGTCGATCAGGGACATCCCATTTTCCACCATCACCTGTAGAACCTCAAGAGACACCTGGTCAACAGGAATCAACAAGAGTCCTTTTCAACGAACGGTCGAACAGATTAGAACCCTACAGCAACGGTCAGCGATCTGGACAATATACCTCGAGAAAGGGCAGTTGGCATGACTCCTCTTTGTCTCCGACCGAGCCGCGAAGTGCTCGAGAGGTTCTCCCAACCCCTCATTCTTCAAATATTCAACTTCTACAAAAATCTGGGGATGCACAAACTCGTCATCGACGGTCCAGCAATGCGAGCGCAAGCAGTGGTTTCGGACCTGGATCCTCAAACACACATAATCGTGATAGAGATTTAACAAGGCGCGATGGAGTGCCAATAAGTCCACGTCTGTCTAAGGATAGCTTTGGGCCGCCATCCGAGAGGGACAGAGAGCCGCACAGCGAAAGGGGACGACGTTCAGAGATGGGCCCTCCACCCCTTCCAGCACATACAGTGCGCCGTCCCTCGGGAGATGAAGGAAGACAACTACCACCGCATCTGTCTCAAGCACCTCCCACCGCAGCCATCAGACAGGATGGCAGGCTTTCACGCGAATCTCGTTTCCCGCCACAACGAGAGGCGAGTGTGCACTCTGCCCGCCTGCCTTCTCGATCGCCTGCCCTATCTCATGCATCTGCCACTCGTACATCTCCTATCGTTCCGCTGACTCCGCTCCCTCAACTAAGTGCGCATGATATTGATGAAGCTCGAAAGGACGTGATGCAGAATGCCGCGGCTCGGGCGAAGCAAAGACGCCAACATGAGGAGGAGGAGCGTGAAAAAGAAAAAGAACGTGCCAGGCGAAAAGCTGCTGAGCTTGAGGAGCGAATCAAAGCTGCTGAAGCTGAGAAGGCTTTGATACAAGAGAAACTTGAAGCGGAAAAAACAGCTCGACAACAACAGGTACAAAATTTGAAGATATGAGATATGTTTACTGATCAGTGTTTAGCAGGAAGCAGCTGTTGCCATTATTGAGGAAGCTGTCAAGGGTGTTCAACCGCTGCCAGAATCAGCTGTCGATTCACGCACACCGAGATCATCAATACAAAGACATCCACCACTGGCAGTTCTACAATCCTCTGAATCTGCTGGTGTGAAGCTTGATTCTGAACAGATGTCTGACTCCGCTTCTGCAACACAGGTTGATTCATGGAGGACCAAGGTGACTCCACAGCTCCCTCCGTCGGCATCACAACCCAGACCTCCCGCTCCTTCCTTTGTTACTCCTACTCAGGTTGAATCACTTGTTGATGGCGCTGACGATCTTGAGGTTGTTGATTTCATGGACATGGGTAAGTTCGTGGGTATTTCCAGTGCTGATGCAAGTGCGAGATCTGGAGCCGCAAATGGGTCGTCTGCACCCCAACCAAGTTCTCGGCCTGTGGCTAGTGATTTTTTCGACATCGAAGCTTCCCGTACTGAATCACTATCTCCTTTCCTTTCCAATGTCCCCAAAGCAACCAAGTCACAAGATTTACGATCCGAAGCTTCAATTCGTGATTACACAACTTCGGACTCGTCCCATCTTCCTGACTCGGTACCAATGGTGACACTCAAGACTTCTTCATCTAGAGATCATTCAGCGACTATACTACCGCCTCAAATGGGCACGCGGACTGCTCGCAGTCAGCCTTTTTATAAGGAAGCGGCAATGTCTGCGTTGGACGATGTCATGTCACGTATCAAAGGAGCACTGGATGGAATGCAAGCTGGAGAGGGGGTCAAAGACGGAGCTCCCTTGGCACTACAAGACGCGAACAAAACTCAAGCTACTTTTGCGGCCAGGTCGAATGCGCAGAAGGAGCGATGGATTCCTCCAGCACTCAGGCCGCATCATTTGAACCCAGAGCGTGAGGTCTTGTTCCTTAGCACTTCTTCTGAACCTCCATTATCCCCGAAGCCGGTACGGAATGCTTTCACTGTCAAGCTTCCTTTGGTCTCGCCATTGTCCTTAGAGCCCATCAGTAAGAAGCAGTTGCAGGCAGCGACCAGACCACCGGTTCCACTACGATTGGACATACTATCCTTTGACCCTCCTGTTCCAGGCATGAACAAAAGGGATCTCTCTATTAATGGCGTCTTGTTCTACAGACCGACAGGGGGATACCGAGCAAAACCGAAATATCGTGTCAATCTGCCGAAGTCCAGAGCAGCCCCTAGGATCGGTATTACCCTTCAGCATCTTCCTTCCAAGGTAGCTGGCGTCGGTGCCTTTGGGCGACCATCTGAAGCAGATGGAATGTCATCGTGGCGCAAACCTGTCCTAACGAAGCAAGAGGACGATGTTGATAGAGCCATCAACAATGATCTTGCCACTCCCCCCGCTTCCAACGCTTCTGGTGCCGTTGTTGTTTCCATTCCCGTGTCGAAGCCGCCCGTATCCACCAAAGCAGATAGCCTAACTCATGTTCGACTTAGAGCTCCCAAGATGCCTGCCGGTTCCGCCGTTGCTATCTACCGAGATTCGCGAATAGATGCCGTAGATGTTGATCCTCACACTTCCGTCAACTTCATTGTTGGGAGTGAATTGGAATCCCAGCAAGCATCTCAAGCATCAACTCCCAACTCCCAACTTAACTTGGCTATCCCTCCCGCAGCAAGTTCGGAATCTATGCACAATGTCAATACGCCACAAATCAATGGCATAAAAGAGGCAATCGACTTGGCTTCCTCCTTGGTGCCTCCTAGCAAATCTGACGGCCAAGGTTCTGTTGACTCCGTGAGTGTGACTCAATTCGAGATCGACGTTATTGGCTCTAACCTATCTTCACAGGATTCCGTTCCCGTGACTCCACAGATAACCCACCATACAACATCGCCATGGATGAGGTCGTCTTTACCCATGCCCGTAAAAGACTCTCCAGCACGTGGTCCGGATCCTGAGCACCTACGGGCTGTCTGGTCTCAGACATCAAACAAGGCTGGAATTCATGGCGTGAATTCTTTGGAAGGTATTGGAGATGATCTAACTGCGTTACCGTTCACTCTGCAGGATGTCAAGTCAGAAGACGGGGAAACTCCTCCACCGTCCGTTTCAGCTCCACCATCGAGGATGTCCATTCATGATGTGACGAAAGCTTTCCAACAAGTACCACAGTCTTCATCAAATCCTTCATCCTCACGTCGAACACCACCTCTGACAGCCCCTCCTGCTCGGCCACCGAATTATACATATGGACTGTTACCGCATCCCACCAACACCATACGTCCAAGTTACCCGTATCCGCCGCCGATAATGAGCCCCAGCCCTAGTCTTATGTATCCTTCAGTGATGCCCACAAGCCCTGCCCCGGGGCGAATGCCACTTAATGGTCATACACCTTTATACGGCCAGCCCATGTGGATGCCGATGCCAGCGGGCTCAGCCCCTCAGACCCATACAAATATGATGCGACCTATGACCTCACCGTATCCTGCCCATATGATTGCCTATTCTCCAGGACCCCCCCTGTATGGACCCCAGCCTCCGGTCAACGTGCAAAACCAAGCACAACAAAGCGGACCCCAGATGAACCGTGATCGGACCATTCCTATGATGAGTCCTGCGATGCCGCCTGCTGGGCCGGTGATGTATGGTAGCCCTGTCATGATGCCTACACATGCAGCAGTTGCGCCAAACCACAGCTATCTAGTACCTCCAGGTCGAGGCCAAACACGGGTGGATAATAATGGCCAGATACCACAGACCCCGCAGCAGCCACATTCTCCATACAATCCACCGACATTTCGACCAACATGGTGAAATAGTGTTTTTCTAGCTATTCCTTATTTTTTTGTCCATACAGTACATCGTTAGTATATATTTGCTCTTGGGCACCGACAAAGAATGATATTAAGTGTAAGATCCAAGGTGGTAGGGTAACGGATAGTCCGATCTGTTTCTAATCGGCGAGTCGCGATGCACGTTCTGCCGCCTCATCAAGACTATCGAATGCCTCGATCTTCAACCCTGATTCCCGAATCATCCTGTTCATGTTTCATTGAGTGATGATTAAAGGAGTGGTACCCAAAGTTGGAACATACTGTTTAGCTTCCTCTTCTTTTGTTCCTTTGAGTCTCACAACCAGGGGCACTTTCAGATTCAACTCTTTGGTAGCTTTAATAACACCTTCTGCGATATAATCGCACCGCATGATGCCTTTGGAATGCGTTTAGATCAGACTAAGCCGTAGATCTTTGAGCACAACACATACCTCCGAAGATATTGATAAAGATACTCTTAACTTTGGGGTCTTCAAGAAGGATTTCAAAAGCTTCCTTGACGGTTTCAGGAGTAGCACCTCTGTGAAAATGTGAATATGATCATATCGAGTGATACAAAGTTCGTACCCTCCGACATCCAGGAAATTAGCAGGCTGTCCTCCATGAAGGGATAGAACATCCATCGTGGCCATAGCAAGGCCAGCTCCGTTTACCAAACAACCAACAGATCCGTCAAGTTTAATGAAATTGAGGTTAGCTTTCTGAGCCCGGACCTCAGAAGGTTCTTCTTGGGAAACATCCCTCAACGAGAAGACGTCCTTCTGACGGAATTCTGCATTATCATCAAACCCAAATTTGGCATCCATGCTACGTCCAAATTGTCAACAGCAACGTCATCAATTCCTTGCGATTCGACATACCAGAGGACTTCTCCATCTGTCGTCAACGCCATAGGGTTAATTTCAATCTGAGTAGCATCCTTCTCTTTGAATATTTTGTAGAGGTTGATGAAAATATTTGCAGCGTCGGACTGAGTCTTCTCATCTTTAAAACCAAGCTTTTGGGCAACGGAAATAGCCTCAGCTTTAGAGAGACCGTTATTAAAGTCGATGGGAGTGGTGATGATGGCAGCAGGATCCTTGGCCGCTACTTCTTCAATGTTCATACCACCCTGTGCAGACGCAACCAACACGGCGCCTTGGGAAACTCGGTCATTCAGAACAGCAACATAGTACTCGTGAGCGGGCTGGCGGCGTTCGGCAAGCATGACCTGTGCTCAGGTGAGAAAGGTTCCCACCATGACAAATATCAGAACAAACAGCATTGCAGACGCGTCCTGCAGCCCCAGTCTGCTTGGTGATGAGGGAAGAACCGATCATCTTAGTCGCAATTTCCTTAGCTTGTGTTGGGCTGAAGCACACGATGTTACATGCAAGTGTACGACAACGGGCAGACCACTCACCTATCAACCATATGGACACCCCCTTGGAATCCATTGCTGAATTTTCCCTTTCCACGGCCCCCGGCAAGCACTTGAGCCTTGATTACAAGTTTATCTTGACCTATGAATGAAAAATTAGCATGGCCGAGATCACAAACCATCAGTGTACGTGCCGAAATTCTTCGCAACGTCGAAGGCCTCTTCTGGAGTCTTTGCGGGGATACTCTTCGGAGTGGGTATTCCATACTACCATACAATATTAAGACTATTTTTTGCGTGGGATTGGAGGGGAAGCCAAGGCTCACAGAGTTGAGTAGGTTCATGGATTGGTATTCATGGATCGAGAGGTACCGCCTCTGGCCTGCAGAGGCCGCCTAGAAGAGTATTAGTCCAATGTAGAGCCACAAAAACATAGTAAAGACTTGCACGAGCAATGGAACCAACTTTTCGTATTGACGCAAGCATGTGGTAGGTGTTTTCCAGAACCCGGAAAGATACCGCGTCCACTTTGCCGGAGACTATGTAGGATCATGCTTAGTAAGCACTGCCAGCCAATTAAATTCGCAAAGACGACCGGATGGTTTCTTCATTCAGAGCGACGACGACGGTTGGCCTGTTCTCAACTCCTTCCTGTCTCTCACCCTACCATCTCTCGAGTTTGGTGTGGGCAAAGCTCTGACAGAATAAAATTCCCTCCTTGAGTTCGGACAGCTCAGCTTCCCGTGGGTTGCCCGAAATTAGGTAGCGTAATATTCTTTGCTCGAGAGATCCTGCATGCCAGTGGTTGTCCATTACATACCTGTACTGGTCTGATATAAGCTTCAAGCTTCAAGCTTTATGTTTGCAGCTTCCAGGCGCTATGTAATTCCGGTTCCGCGTTGTATTTATTATGGTTATTCCTTTTTCAACAAGTGCACTCGACCCGCTTCATTCTGACTAACGGACATTAGATGCAAGATCCAAGACTAACCAGTTCGTTACCAACTCCCGACCCTATGACATCCAACAACGATCACATCGGTCAGGCAGAGCCAAGTTCAGGGACCGCTACCCCGCTGACGAGCTTGCTCCATGTCTCAAAGACCGTCTTACTTCAGGCGGTTGATCTTCTTGACAACTATCTTACTTCGGATGACCAGCTCACAATATCTTCAAAATTTTTTCCTGGTTCTACGATTGGTCTGTCACTTCAATTGACAAGAACATGGTTACTGAAAAAATTCTCCAGGGAAGCATTTGCGCCATGCTCGTGACCACTTTGTCCTTCTAATGGACTCGGTTTCTTCTCCGCCACCGCATGTTCTATCTTATGACAAGAGAGGAAGGTACACTCCAATGGAAAGCAACCGCTCTGCAGCTCGTACAGCGTTGATGGAAGCTATTCAGCAACTCGAGACACATGTACCGCAGGTCCAGATGAATACACCGATGACACTCCACGCTGTTACTCCCGATCTGCAAGAGTTTCAGACAACATTCGGTCGAGAGGTAAGCGGTAACTTTCTTGACAAGATGATGGGTTGATAGCTAGGTAGCTGTGGTTTGCCGGTCTGCATTGTGTCCACCACTGGTCAATGGTACGAAATCACTACCCTCCAAGACAAGATTCGTTCAATGAGATAGCCTTTTGCAGGTCCGAGTCATTGCAGGAGAACTCGTAAGTCTTGTTCTATAACTATACGAATCCGCTAAATGTTCTACTCAGAACATTCAACTCACTGATGACTTCGGATATGCGCCGTCAACGCTGGTCTATCAAGGTAAACTGCAGTAGGGAATGCGGACGTAATTGCCCACTCATTGGCTGGTAGATCGACATGCGCCGCTGGGAAAGGCCAAAATGTGAGATTACAGTAGTGTATACACGTAGACACTAGTGGTAACCTCGTAAATCATCAATGACATCCCAGCGATTTTGCAATTGGTGCACGACTGACCAAACAAACCATTACGGCATTCTTCCTCCATTGCGCTTCTCCAGTCTAGGCAGCGAGGACTCCTGAATTAGTTTAGGCTGACGTCCACTGTATGTGATAGCACCCTAAAGCATGGCGGAAAAAATGGTTCCTATACAGGGGGAAAATCAAAAGAAACGCGTCGTAAGTTGATGTCCCCTGAACAAGGCCTCCTTGAGCTATACCAGAATTCTAGTGTTATTTCTTTGACTCAGATATTGGAGGTTTCCACTATGGCCCTGGCCACCCGTACGTGCATATCTCCATTATTCCCTGGCACTATTCATTTTATCGCCAGGATGAAACCCACTCGAATACGCATGTGCCACTCCCTCGTTATGAACTATGGGCTGTATAAGAAGATGGAGATTTTCGTAAGTTCCCTAGCGACAACAGGTGGTTGATTCTTGATGCAACTTTTGCTGCCAATTCTTCAGAGAGCCAAACCCGCCACCAAGCGTGAGATGACCCAGTTCCATTCGGACGAATACATCGATTTCCTCAGTCGTATCACGCCAAACAATATGAATTCGTTTATTAAGGAACAACATAAATGTTCTCGTTACACGTTCTGCTTCATATCGTCACTTATCATTGACTGCCAGATAACGTCGGTGATGACTGTCCCGTCTTTGACGGCCTGTTTGATTATTGTTCAATATCGGCTGGAGGCTCTATGGGTATATTTACATTCTAGATCATCTCAGTTTGTATGGTGCTGACTGAGTGTTCTTTGATAGAGGGTGCTGCACGGCTAAGTCGTGATAAGTGTGATATTGCTGTCAACTGGGCAGGTGGTCTCCATCATGCTAAAAAAAGTGAAGCAAGTGGATTTTGTTACGTCAACGGTACGCTCAACCCTTTGCTTGCATCCTCAGCATATCAATTTATTATCCAGATATCGTTCTCGGGATCCTCGAGCTTCTGCGGTAGGCACTGCATGAATCATCACATGATGCCATGCCTGACGCCTAATAGGTATCACACCAGAGTTTTGTATATCGATATTGATGTGCACCATGGTGATGGTGTTGAGGAAGCGTTTTATACGACTGACAGAGTCATGACTGTGAGTTTTCACAAGTATGGCGAGTACTTCCCTGGAACTGGTGAGCTTCGGGTGAGTTGAAACCACTCTCGGGCTGCGTCGTTTATTGTTGACTTTTGCAGGATGTCGGCGTCATGAAAGGAAAATATTACGCCCTCAATTTTCCATTAAGAGATGGTATCTCTGATGAGAACTACAAATCTGTTTTTGAGCCAGTGCGTTTGAAGCAACAAATCAGTTTAGATTGAGAATTCAGCTAGTTTCTTAGGTTATACGGCAGGTCATGGAGTCATATGACCCGTCTGCTATCGTCCTGCAGTGTGGAACGGACTCGTTATCTGGTGACAAGCTAGGATGCCTTAACCTTTCAATGCGCGGTGAGTCGTATTGTGTTACCAAAAATCCACATGTTTATGAACGTTCTAGGCCATGCTAATTGTGTCAAGTTTGTCAAATCGTTCAATAAACCTCTTCTCCTCTTAGGAGGAGGTGGATATACCATGCGTAATGTGAGTCGCGCTTGGGCCTATGAAACTGGTCTCGCCGCTGGCGTAGAACTAGGACCAGGTGAGAATGTTGATCAGGCTGATATCCACTCTATTAACCGTCCGAATTTGTAAAGAAATTCCTGTCAACGAATATTACGAATATTTTGGTCCCGACTATGAGCTTGACGTCAAATCATCGAATACTGATGATTTAAATTCACCTGCATATTTAGACCGCGTCAAACGCATCGTCATGGAAAATCTTAGGCATGTTGGAGGACCCCCTAGTGTCCAGATGACAGGTTAGTTTGAATCCATTCGAATGTCATGCCAACTAGTAACTCGGGCGTATAAGGCATACCTTCCATGCCTATCGATGACGTACTGGATGATCCGAACCGCGACGAGGACTTCGAGGACGCGAACGAACGTCGACCACAACGACTTCTGGACTCACGGCGGCAGGCCGACGGCGAACTGTCAGATTCCGATGATGAAGGTGAAGGTGGTCGGAGAAACCATATGCGTCATAGGTCTCGCGACAGCGTGGAAGGTGGTGGGACCAACCGCAAATTCGGGATGGGCGTAGGTATTATGACCTCGTCTGCCTCGACTCTAGGCCATGGTGTGGGACCTAGTGGCCATACAACCGCCACCCGCATTCTGTCAACTTCACATCCGGATCCTTTGGATATGGAAATCGACACGCCACCTGCTGCCACGCCACCTATTGACACACCATCTATTACAACACCGTCGACGACCGATGTGTCTGTTAACCAAACAGATTTGAAAGGCCATCCTACTCAGTCAATACCGAATGATGCTACGACCATGAAGTCATCAACGGGATTCGAGGATATGGTGTTGGATGAATCTCCCAGAAGTTCTAACGTTTAGTTTGTGTATATATGCCTTGTAGCTTGTTTTCTCGCTCTGTCTATGTATTCGAAGCTAAGCTCTTCGATGAAAACACTGTTCTGAAAATGATGTCCCTTTGATGCTAAGGGGTAACAATGGCGTGTCCAACTGAGAATGGCTTGACCTTAACCCTCAGAGCCTCGAATCTGAGTTGGCTTGGTCAACGCACAAGATCTATTAGCTGCATGCGTATATACGTTTCATCATCTCTACATGAGGGTATTGAATTATCTGTCAACTTGCTTATGTGAAGTATCGGCCGGGCCGGCCCTTCCTCTGTACTCTTTCTTTCCGACTCGGTCTGACACCGTCTTCGAGAACAACATGGTTGGCACAGCTGCGAGACCTATCACTCCCCCTCCTTGCGAACTTGAGACCACTTTACAATTGACCCCTGATCAAGTCAAACAATTCGAAATCAACCGTCTTAAAGGTGAACTCTAGTTTGACCATCGGTCGATTAGCGTTGAAGTACTCATATCCGACGAATAGCAAAGGCACGTCAAAGAGAGAAGGAGCAAGAAGCATCTACATCGAGTATAACCCTTAATGCGAATAACAAGCGACCTCTCGGAGTCACACCAGCTATCTCTAATTCTCCCACTGCTCCAGGCGCGTCAAAACCGTTGAAACGCGACTCACGACTGGGGACCTACTTCGAATATGATCTATCAAAGATGGTCAACTCCAAAGGTGGGTTTCTCCTAGAGGATGGAAACGAAATCGACGAGGAAGTACGAAGAAAGGAGAAGGAGAGAGAAAGACAACGTGCTCGACAGAACTTTGAACCTCGTACGTCGTTTCTGTCAACTTTTATCCATCTGCATATGACCCTGCCAATGGGAAGCTATGTACCTTGACCGAGCATTGAATCCCAAGTGTGGCGAGTGTCAATCTTTGGACATTGACCAGACCTTCAAAAAGGTGTTTGGTTGCCTAGTGTGCAAAAAGTGCCAGAACGAGAAACCGGACAAATATAGTCTTCTCACGAAAACGGAATGTAAAGAGGTGCGTTTCCACCTGGATTGAGGCAGCGAACATATTCGACTTTTTATATTGTAGGATTACCTGCTGACAGATCGTACGTTAACATTCTTATATGATCTTTCAATTGATTCATGTCTAGCAGCTGAGTTGCGTGATGAAGAATTACTCCCTCATCTCCTGAAAGCCAATCCACATGCTTCGACATATGCCAACATGATGTTGTATCTGCGATGTCAAGTTGAGACCTCTGCTTGGAAAAAATGGGGCTCTGCAGAGGCTTTGGATGCAGAGTATGAACGTCGAACGGCTGAGAAGAAAAAGAAAAAGAACAAGAAGTTTGAGCAAGGCTTGAAGGAGCTCCGCAAACGGACAAAGGAGGGTATCTGGCAGCGGAGAAAGGACGAAGAGCATAAACATGTATTTGGAGAACTGCAGAGAGGTCTAGATGGTCAGAGTCAGCAAATCTGTCATACATGTGGGTTCACTATAGATGTTGAGGTCATATAATTATGCGTTGACTAGCTATGTAAATTATTTGGCATGGATACTTCCGGCATCCGGTCAATATGTAGTACCGGATAATATATGAAAGTCTCATTGAACAATTCAAGCATCACAAGTTATCCGAAACTTATCCCAAAGCCATCTCTGACAGTGACCATACTCTTGAAACCACTATGGGTGATTCAAATCAAGTAGAACATGAGCAGATATCAACTTCACTCGAAGTCGAAGAATTGGACAGCAATCTTTTCCGATCCAAGTCCCTTTGGGTGCCTACTAACGCTCGTGGTGTATTCGGAGGGTGAGTACCAATCATATATAACTATCTGCACATTTGCTTCGACGGTATACAGGCAAGTCATCAGCCAGGCATTAGTCTCCGCAACAAATTGTGTCAATCCCGCTTTTGGTCTACATGTAAGTGCGATCAGCAAGATACATTGTTATTCAGAGTTAATATTAACGTATGCTCGCAGTCACTACATGTGCGTGTCAGAAGAAGGCAATTTCCAGTCAGACACTACAATTGAATGTCTATTTTAGTGTTATTTCCTTCTGAGTGCCTCTCCATCGACACCGATCATCTACCATGTCGACCGTGTGCGTCAAGGACGCTCTTATGCGACTGTTTCCGTCCGTGCTAATCAGAATGGACGCACTGTGTTTGTCCTAATGTGCTCTTTTCAAAAACCTGAACCATGGCAACCTTCTCATCAATGGCCGATGCCAAATGTTCCTGGACCCGAAGATTGTGAAGATGAAGAAGTGCGCCTTTTCAGAATGGCTGAATCGCCAAACAGCACTTCTTGGGAAAAGAGGTTTTACCAAGACAAATTAAAAGTTGGTCATTCCTTTCCTCCTCCAGCTTCCCTTGCTCATGGCAGATGCAAGGAACGCATGAAGAGTCCTATAGCTATAAAGCATGCAAAAGAACATCACGTTGCTACGGACGGCACAATTGTTTATATGTATTGGATGCAAGCTCGTAATATACCTAAGTACGAAGCTCCATTTCAGAAGGTGAGTGAACTCGTCGAAGCACTTGGAACGGGAGTTCTTAACAAAATCGTAGTGCATACTCAGCTACCTCTCAGACTTGAATTTGTGAATTTCACTTGTACTCTACATATACCAATATCTGATCAGATACTAGTATCTCAACCGTAGCGAAGGTCTTGGGGCTCAAGAGATCTGGAAGGGGACCGAACTCCATAAGCATGACGGTACGCGCACCCATTCATTTAATCAAATTACTTTCGAACGGAAGCTCTATAGTCATCGATTGACCATTCAATCTATTTCTACAAGTAAGGATTTTTATCGTCATCCTTAGTCTCTTGAGACTAATCAGCATATCAGTGACGACTTTGATTGTGGTGATTGGTTGCTTCATGTAGTACGTCAAGTCTTTGGTTCGAATACCTTCTGATTTGACACTTATTTCTCTAGGTTTCTTCTCCACGGTCAGGATCCGGGCGAGGAGTAGTGCACGGAAGGGTTTGTCTCCTTTCTAAATATTATTCACCTAACTCAATCAACGGCCAGATGTATTCACGGAATGGAAACCTCGTGGCGGTCACCTCACAGGAAGGGGTTGTTCGAGCCAATGTACGGGGCCCGACAGAATCCAATGCAAACGCCAAACTTTGATGAACCGAAAGCTGCCAATTGATAATCAATTCTAATCTTCCTATAATCTCAATAATCTCAGTAGAATATCCGGAGTGTACACTAGAATAACATTCTATCTCGCACCGACCTAGACGTCGATAAAACACGTCCAGGTCATGAACCGGGAATGAGAACTTAGAGTAATACACACAAATTCAGAGTGATATTAGTGTACCATCTTTCAACTTGACTCAGTAGTAAATTTGACCACAGGAAAAAGTATCGATTACCCGGTACCGATGGTATCCAGAAACCAAGTCATCGAAAACATATCACAAGTCAAAGCCAGAACTACTTTTGAAATACAGAAAGGAAGTAGGGATGAACCCGCTGACAATATCCGGACTGATGAAAGCAAACTCAATGAGATGCCAAAAACGTGTAGTCATGAGATGTATACAGGCGGACGAAACAAGGAAGATGACTTAGTTCTTTCTACGGAAAGAGCAGCCTGAAGACATAATTAGTAAGGCATGATGGTCAAAACCATATGACACATACCCTCCGTCAGTCTCGCCTTTCCACCTGTGGGCTGGCACAGAACACTGGAGCAAGAACCGCAAAGGACGACGGTTTGGGCATGTGAGAACACTGTCGAGATAGCAAAGCATCCTGCACATTTGAGAATCAGCAGGTTGATAAAAGAACCAGCACGATATGAGACAAACCGGAGCATTTGACATCCATGAAATAAGAGTTGGGCGACTGCACAAGACGCTTCAGTTTATGCTGGTTCCTCTCGTACTCGGGAGAAGGGTTAAGGAGGTCGACGGCGAGAGTCTAGCCACACGAGGTAGTCATAAGCAACTAGTCATGGAGAAGACATGTAACAAGTGGAAAAGACATACCATGATGGATTTTGGCGGCTGGAAGAGGTACGAGAGTGATGACCTGTTTTTTTTTGGCGGAGCGACGAGCGCGACTTCTGTGGATGGGACGAAAACAAGGTTCAAGTTGCGAAAAGCGGTGTTTAAATATTATGTTCCGCTTCCGGCACCGCCGTGAGTGTGAGTCTTGCTGACATCGCTCGCAGTACAATGATTTTGCAGACAAGGAATGTACAGCCTCACATCAACTTGGCTTCCAAATCCCACTGCCTTGTTGTCGTCAACAAATGCACCGAAGCAATTGATCAGTTCTCTTGGACCAGGGGCTGTTACTCAGATGTGCATCCAAGAAATCTAATTGTGCATGTGCTATGACAAACGAGGCACTGCTGCTCGTCTCTTTGGCCATCTGTGGCCACTAGTACAAACGACACACATATTCAAGCGTCTTTTGGGCTTCAAAATGCCCCACCATGCAATGTGCTTGCTCCAAGATTGTAGTGATCAGTGCCTGTTCCCGGGGCACACACAGGACTTTTGTTCCTGCTGGACTCATTGAATAAATGAGCTTCTGAAGGGATGACGGCGGAGTATCTATTGTTATTGAGGACGTCGGTTCCTATGAGTGTCTCGCGCGTCATGCATCGTGATTGGATAGATGGACAAGGTACAATAGACCGATTGGGCAACCGCACATAAAAAAAAATACAAAGTTGAATCATAAGGCAGTTACGACAGATGTGGGAATACGATGGATAAGTTTGGAAATACTGCGTCCCTGAGACATCGAAGGCTATTGTTTAGGATGGAGAAATACAAAGACACTAGAAGGAGGAGAAGAAACGAAGGACGAGCAGCCTCACGTGTCCAATTGTCCATTGTTCCCTCGATAACGATTTCTATTGTCTACTTCGATGGTGGCGAAGGAACCTGCATAACGCGCAGTAGCCTCATTGTCGTCCTTTTCCGCCTCCTCATATAAGGATCTAGCTAACCGGTTTTGGCCCAGTCCTCACTACCTGCTCCATTTCATTTCACGGCTCCTAGGTCCGTCTCCCTGAGTCTCCATCCTTTATAATACTCATTTATCTCCTTAGGTCCTCTGTACATTTAACAACCTCTTCGTACATCTTCTCTTCGCTTCTTTCCCGTTTCGCAGGTCGATTCACCACTACATACATACCACACACCATCGCTCGTTCGACGATTGTTCCTTTATCCTTTATGGCTGCCTTCACTTCCAACTCTGCAAACCTTTCTCTCACCGTCTCACAAGTTGTAGCATTCCTCATTTCACCCCTTGACAGGCGGACCATTGACGAATCCGCTTTTTATAAGCTCAAACTCAGCCTCGAGGGAGGCTTGACGGACCTTTATGCACCCACCTGGAGAGTCGACAATCCTCTCCACAAATCTGGCAACCGCCGTCTCAGTCTGTCCCCCATGACTCTCCCTCCCCAACCCATTTACGACGCGTGCATTTCTGCTGGCCTGCTGTGGTACGACTGGATGGCTGCCTTTGGCAACGTGGGGTTCGATCTCTATGCTGACCCCGGATGCGTTTCTATCTGCTATCACAACGACAACGCAGAACGAAATATCATCGGGGGAAAGTATACTACTATCTGGGTCGATATTCCCTCGCCGACCTCCGGGCTTTTTGCACCCACCCCTAGGATACAGTCAAAAACTTTTGCGCAAAAGATCCTCGAGAACGACCATGAGGATACCGATCATTTATTCCGCATGATAGCTCACGAGACGCGCATCCAGCCTCCTCCCATCCACGTGCACTTCCCGACCTCTACTCGTTCACTCTCCCCTCAGTCTGCGATTTCTGAGCATTCTCGTTCAAGTTCCCGCTCGTCCAACTCGAGTTCGACTTTTTCTTCTGATGCGTCTTCCGCCACATCGCTTTCGACTGCCGCTTCCTCCGTGCTATCAACATTGGAGTTCCAGAAGTCCAAACAGTCTCGCCGAGAGAGGATGAGGCAAGGCCGTGTCTTCGTTGACAAGACCAAAAACGTTGTAACGCCTTACGATGGCGGAAAAACTACTGTCCTCACGGGTGGTGTCATGCTCGGTGGTGCTCGTTGTACTGCCCCTAGGCCCTCCCAAACCGCGAACCCCACGAGTGCAACTGCCGCTAGCTGGCGTTCTGCTTGAGAACAAAAACGATACTGGTTATCGAATACTCGCGATGCTTTTGATACGGCAATGTCCTTGATTTTTCATTCCTTTTCGACGCATTCTCACGAACCTCAATCCATATTCATGACATCCTGGACTGTTATCACATCTTTGCATAACTCATACTTATACCTTTCAGTACAACCGTCTTCATCATTCTCTCAAACCTTATTGTAGCATTTCCTCCGATCCACCCTGTATCCTTGTGCTGCTTTGATGCGCGGACCTTCTGGATATCTTAGGACTTCCCTAATTCTTGTTTTGATACCGGCTTTTACGTCGTTCTCCCAGTTGCCTTTCGCTTTTCATATATTTGTCTTGTTGTCCTTCTGTTTCCAAGTGTCGTATTCGTCTTACTTTAGATCGAGTTGACCTCGGAATTATTGCAATAATAGCCTCCCATTTTATCATCAAAAACACGTGTAATTTGCAGTGTATCTGAAGTAAAGGATGATCGATGGATCGATAATTGGTAACTTCAGCGTGTATAATTCGCCAGTAGAACCACGCGATTGAGCTAGATGGGGAAGGAACGCCAGGCAGAATAACATTCTAGCATCGACTATGGCCGAAATATTATAACCCAAGATGGGTGTCGACGCGCCAAACATTCTGAATCGAAAAATGTATACATCTACTCAGTCACTGAACCTCTTGGGTCATTAATAGCTATGACATCCACTTAGTCCAATCGCCCGTACGCACCCTTCCAAAATCAGAAGACTCACGGAGGCTGATCATAGAAGCTGGTTATAACTTCGGCACGGGTCTAGCTCGTTGGGGGCGAAGCCCCCAAACCCCTGACTGAGACCCAGCCCTAACTGAGTGCAGCGAAGTTAGGGCTTCGACATCCAACTCAATGCTTAATCCTTGATTTCAAACCTCAATGCTTAATCCTTGATTTCAAAACTCAATGCTTAATCCCAGCCCTAACTTTGCTGCACTCAGTTAGGGCCTCAATTCCAAAGCTCAATGCCTAGTCTGGTCCCAATTGTATATCAGTAAACCAGTCTCTAACCTCCAGGTCTTTAACCTGTAACTTTGGCATGAGTCTTTCTTATATGTATTATTTGTGCAGTCTATACAGAATGTTATAATTACAGTGCTACTATCAAAGTATAAAACTATCAAGTACTAAAATCCTTGGAAGTTAGTAAAAATATTTCAAT